>VZSR01003371.1:2609069-2642110 GCA_013398615.1 Brachypodius melanocephalos
TTTTTAGTCTCTCTGGCTCTCTGGAATTCTCCTAGCCTGCCCTCAGCATCCTCCTGACACCCAGAGCTGGTGATACAAGATTGATGTAAAAGCAACTAAAAGAGCACTGCCTGGTTCTTGTCAGAGGACTGCTGTGGACTCTGCCCAAACCATGTGCACAAAGTACAAGATCCCCACACAAATTCTACAAGGACTAAAAAAGTTAAGTGAAGTTAAAACAAATTTTGAAATGCGTTGTCCCTGTGAATTTGGTTCCCTGCTGTCTTGCTCCCCAAGAAGGTAGAGGCAGGCCCAGGATGGCTCATGGCATTTTCTGAGTCCCTCTTTGCACTCCTTGCTGACCTGCTAAAAGCTGATTTTAGCCCTGTGAACTTTGTGAGGATTCCTTGGAAGTGCTCAACAATATAAATCAATCATAAATGATAAATTTGTAATGTGTGATGGTACAAATCCATGTGGTGTTAAATCTTTGTGTAACTGATGGGGTAAATGCGTGTGATATCTCCAGGAGTCTCCCACTGCCCTGCCAACATTATGTGAGTAATTCTGTGCTAACAGGCTATAATGATTTCTGAGGAAGATATATTCCTAGATTAGATATTATATAGAGATTAAGTCTCACTCTGTTTTACCTAAATACACACACCATTTTCAGCTCTATCTCCACAGCCAAAGATGTTACTTTAATATATCACACAAGCATCACCTGTGATTAAAATGAAAATGGTGGCAAAATTGACAAAAAGTAGTT
Organism: Brachypodius melanocephalos; assembly: GCA_013398615.1. Classification (NCBI taxonomy): domain Eukaryota; kingdom Metazoa; phylum Chordata; class Aves; order Passeriformes; family Pycnonotidae; genus Brachypodius; species Brachypodius melanocephalos. The sequence goes on from VZSR01003371.1 coordinate 2,609,821, forward strand.
TTTTCTTTCTCTGAGAAGCAATAAATTGTCATTTCTGGCTTGCTTCTGCTGGAAACCCAGTCCAAATCAGTGATAAAATAACCATTAGTAGTCTACATATAATTAGAAATTAGTATTTGTATGGTTACTATTTGATTGATGCAATACTCCAGGGTGAGGCTTTTTTGGAGAAATGTGTGGGGTCCTACAGCTGATGGGGCTAACTTAGGAATGTATATTAGGACAAGTGGGAATGGTTTTAAACTGCCAGAGGACAGGGTTAGATTGGATATAGGGAAGAAATCCTTCCCTGTGAAGGTGAGGAGGCCCTGGCACAGGGTGGCCAGAGAAGCTGTGGCTGCCCCTGGATCCATGGGAGTGTCCAAGGTCAGGTTGGACAGGGCTTGGAACAACCTGGGATAGTGGAAGCTGTCTCTTCACAGGGAACTGGGTGATCTTCAAGATCCTTTCCTCCCAACCCAACCCAACCCAACCCAACCCTCCTATTACTCACAAAGGAGTAAAGTCATTTACCTTGGTTCATTCCAGCTACAGATATGAGCAATGAAGTTTTTCACCCCGTGGCTGGCAATCAACAAAGGGTTTTGTTGCAGTGGGTTTATTTCCTCCTGAGAAAGCCTGAAAATTCCTCATCCTTGCAAGGCTTTTGAATCTTGATGAAGTTCTGACTACAGTCCCAGGTCCCTCCTTTTACCTCCTCTGCAGAGATGGATCCAGGAGGGAGCCAAGGAGGATGCCCAACACACAGAACTTTGGCCACAGCCAGAGCTCTGCTTCACCAGCCACAGATACATGAGGAAAATGTGAGTAAAGATTAAAAAAAAAAAAAAATCTAGTTTCCCCCTCACCTTTAGGGACAAACCAGACATCACAGACGAATGCTGCAGCCAGCCAGGTATGAAAAGAATACGGTGAGAACAACTCTCATCACTTATCTTCTGAGCACTGATGCTTTCCAAGCAATTACAACTCACATCCTTCGTCAGCCAGGCATGTGCCCTAACCACTAGACAGAGTCATGATTCTTTTCACTCCTTCCCTGTAGCCTGATGAATCTTTAATTCTTTCATTAAAACTGGAGCAGCTTCAACAAGAAGACTTGTCACGGCCTCCCATTTTGGTGACTAAATTTATTTCCATTAATGTGCTGCTAGCAGCTTTTTACTGCTCGTGGCTCTGCTCGCTTGAAGAAGTTTTTGCTGACATGATTGTGTTGGCTGCTCATTTGCCAGTCTGTCCTTGGGTACTGGCATCTGATCTGTTGACCAATTTCATCAAGCTTGAAGGAACGAAAGAAGTTTTGCAGATAATTGAGTACTGAAAAGCATTATAAAGATGGACAGGAGGGATAGAGAGGGAAAGATTAATCAGTTTGGCAAAAAGAAGAGGAGGCAGAGCTCAAGTGTCAGCCTTTCCACTTAGCAGTGGAATTGTTTCGTGTTTTAAACCAGGGTGCAGCTGTACCTTTGCTTCCCCTTGTGCAATGATGTGACTCTCACTGGTGGGAAAAGTAACATAGGGAATTTCAAATTCCAGCAGTTCAGGCTCTGCTCCTTCTGATGAAAGTAACTCTTTTCCTTTAGAATTGCATGCCCCAGGAAGTTAAATGAGATGATAGTGCTGGTTCTTGTTTGCCTACTACTTCTGTCCTGTTCTTACAATGTTTATATAAAGTCATGATAATTTAACTTTTTAAGATTACTGATAGCAATGGTGATTAAGTAAATGTTATGTTATTATCACTATGACCTGTGAAAAAGTTAGTTAAGGAGATTATTTAAGTGTAGTTATGAACTTTATAGAAGGGGCAGGGAAATGTGAATACCCAGCTGGGAGGGAAATCCATCCATCTACACTGGGAGAAAACACAGAAATAAAAACCTTGAGCAACCTGATCTAGTGAATGGTGTCCCCTCCCATGACAGGATGGTTGGAATTAGATGATCTTTAAGGTCCCTTTCAACAAAAACTATTATATTCTTCTATGATTCTATGATTATTTGGAAAGAAATAAACAATTGTCCTTTCCCAAGCAATTTTTTTTCAAAGATCCTTGGACCTCAGAGCTGAAAATGGCAGAGTTTGGAAATCTACATCTTGTATAACAAGAAAGAAAACAGGAAACTATGAAAAGCAAAATCAAAGCTGACTCATTCCATTTTTTATGTTGCTGAAGGCAGTTTAGTTCATTGTGGGTATGAAATAACTAAATGCATGATGTATTCAATTTGCTCTGTTTTTTAATAGAGGGAAAGGAGAAGGTTCAGAGCAGGAAGGCTCCAATGGGCCAGCTGTTAAAACCAGGTGGAGCAGTGTTTCTTTATCTCTTCCACCACCCATCCTCCCTCCAGGGGATATCTACTGTTCATGGGCCATCGAGGCTCACTGCATGGCTGATACAATGACATCATCCCACTGGGAGATGCTCCACCCAGGGGGAGGAGCCCAGCATTCCTACCTGGATAAAACCTGAGAGTCAGAACACCAGCACAGCCTGTTTGCACTGGATTCCCAGAGGAAGACCAGACCCATCTCACCAGCACTGGACCCTTCTACAGGATCATCTCTGCTCCAACAGAACCACATCTGTCACTCCAGGAGGACTTAATTGCTTTACTACCAACACCCTGACCAGCAGGGTGTCATGTTGTGTTCTGTCTTGACTCTGTCACTGGGGTTTGGGTTTTTTTCCTTTGTATTACTACATTTTTATTTTAATATTCCTAGTAAAGAACCATTATTCCTATTCCCATACCTTTGCTGGAGAACACTTTAATTTCAAAATTATAATAATTCAGAGGGAGAGGGTTTACACTTTACATTCCAAGGGAGGCTTCTTCCTTCCTTAGCAGACACCTGTCTTTCCAAACAGGGAGAACATGACAGGTGAAGGAGGGAAGCTGAGCCATGGAATAAGAAGGTAATTACAATTTCATAGAGCAAATGGGTGACAACAGTAAGGGAAGAAGCAAGAGAAAGTTTGTCAGGAAATCCTGGGAAATAGGAAGAAAAAAATGTTGGGTTTTTTTTTGCCTGTACAACCAATTATATCATGTCATAGGTGTCAACCTGTAGGGAATCTAACCCTTAGGGTTAAAGATCATATCTTCCATTAAGTGTCTAAATAATAAGAAAAGGTACAAAGACACATACATCAGAGAAAAGTCACACTCATAAATATTAGCAAGGCCATGGAAATGTACGTCTGATTTTTATATTAGACTAATAGGCAAAATTCCCTGTTGGGTACATTGCTAGCACACATTTAAAAGAACAGAACTAAAAGTCATGTGTTTAACTAAGACAAAGTGGGAAAGAGTTTTAAAAGATTTTGTAGACAAAAGTTATTTCTCATGCCCCAGAGGTCTTGTCTAATACATCAGTAGCCAAAAACCCCCAACCAACCACAAACTCTCCAACAAACAAATAATCGAAAAAAGTTCAAAATCTTTTGGGGTTTCCAAAGCACAGCTGGAATTTAAAAACACCAGCTACTTGCTTGAGGGCATTAAAAAAAAGCTTAAGGAATAAGGGAGATAGAATTACAACACTTTCAAGATTAGAGAAAAAAAATCCCAGTTTTCACAGTTGTCACTAAAGAAATCTGTGCAAGACTTGTGTTGTTTGAAATATTCATAAGCGATCCAAAAAAGGGAACAAGTAGAGAAGTGACAGAATTTGCAGATGACAGAAAATGATTCAGGACATTTTAAACTGAAAGACATGCAAGAAATTGCAGCAGGTTTTCCTGATGCTGGGTGACAAAGAGCTACAACTGCTGATGGAAGACAGTTCTTGTTAAATGCACAGGGGTAAACACAAGACAGAAATTCTCACTGCACATAAACAGAGGCAACTGTAAAATTAACTTTTGCCAGTCTGAAAAGGATCAAAGAGTCACTGGTTTTGGTCTCTTCAGAAATCCTGCTCAGTAGTAAAAAGCTTTCATGAAGGCAAATAAAGCGCTGCTGTTAAGAACAGTAGAGAATAAAACACAAAAAACATAAAGGGGAAAAAAATTAAGAGAAATACTTAAGTTTGTGCCTGTTTAGAAATTCTTTTCTCTACCTGGAAAAGGAGATGGAATCAAAAAAGTAGACAGGTAAGAGCAAAGTCATGAAAAAACTTCTCTATAAAGCATTTTGAGCAATTTTTCAAATTTAAGCAAGTATTTTGAAACTTTTCAGATGATAAGAATGAGGGAGAGTATGACAGAGACCAACAAAATCATGAGCTGCATGGAGAAAGAAAATAAGGAATGGTCAGGAGAAAATTCTTGCATTATTCACTTTTGAAAACAGAAACAAAAACAAGTAAGCTCCTCTGAAACTGATAGAAATTATCAGTTTATTCACCTCGTAAATGATTAGGTAGTGGAATTTAATCTAATTTTCTCAGAAGGTTTTCAGAAGGTTTTCAGAAAGTTTTCAGAAGGTTTTCAGAAGGTTTTCAGAAGGTCAGAAACTAAATTGGTTCAAAATCAGACGAATTTGTGGGTGAGAGCTCTTGCTGTAAATCCACCCTGCAGCAGAGGTTGCAAAGGATGAGAGAAGGTGGGGAGGCTGGAGGGGCGCAGCACCCTGAGCACTGCTTTGGAGTTTTGAGAAGGTGTTTCCTGTAACACCTTAAGACCACAAGCATAATTGCATGTTTCAGCTCCTTCACCACCTGTTGATTTGGACAGCAGTGTCACAGAATTCCTGAAATGCTGCCCCATGTCTTTAAAGGAATTGCTTTCTGCACAGATATTTATTATTTGTTTGCTTATTTAAGGTGTATGAAAACAGGCTTTAAGTGTCAAAGAGACACAGAGGATGCTTTCCAAATCCATTAAACACAATGCACCAAATTCTGCTTCTCCTGTGGTGTCAATGGCCTGGAAGAGAAATTAAACCAGTTTGGGTTATTTTCTTCTGTTTCAATAGCTTGATTAGGTATGTTGAACTCTAAAAAGTTCCCCTGGCAAAAAAAAAATAAAATGTATTCTGGTTTTACTGTCCCCTGCTACCTATTTTATCTGTCCAAACATATACTTATTTCATGGACCCCTGAAAAGCTTTTAAAATGATAGTGATGAGTACTGCAGCTTTCCCTGGCCTGCCCTTTCTGACTGCAGGGGTAGACATTAATCCTGTATTTCAAGAAAGTAGTAATTCCTGTATTTTGCAAGCAGACTGAAGGTAAATTGACAAATTAAATTCTCCGTGTATTTTGCAACAGGAAAATGAAATGCCTGGTGAATCCTTGCAATGCCTTAAATCCCTCATAAGTGCTTGTAAACTGTGATTTAATACCCTCTTCACTGCCTTTCACTAGTCTAAATGTGTTCAGCTCTTGAATCCCTTCCTAGTAAGAGTCCTTCTGTTTGGAGGAAGTTGGGAAATTGTTTAGATTAAGGAAACGAGTGCTCACAATGTTATCTCAGCCAACTTTCTCTTAGTTTTTGGAAAGATTCCAGATTCCAATTTAAAGTAAAGGGCACCAGACTGAGCTCAGGGGGGTAGAGAAGGGAATTAAAAAGACTGATTCAGCTGCAACAACGAATATAAGTTTGACCCAAGAATTAGCTTTGGCAAGGTGCTCAAGCAGTCTAAAGAGGAATGGTTTATTTGAACAAGTTCAAAGGATGAAATATCTTAACACTGGGGTTAGTTATGGTATTTACCAGGCACAGGGAAACACTGATTTAGTAGATGTGGCACATGTTTTGCATGTAATACACTATAATCACACAGTTTAGTTCTCCCCGTACTGCAGTGAATTTCTCATACAACAAATGTTTCTCATCAGCTCTTCTTTCTGTCCCTCCCCTCCATTCCAACCCCCTGCCCTTCCAAGAATAAATGTTCTGTTACTTCTGTAGCGAGTTAAAGAAGCTTAATCCTTTCTTTTTTTTTTTTTTTTTTTTTTTTTTCTTTTGGCTAATGCAAGCAGAAATGCTACAAAATACTATATTCATCTTAAATCTGCTTTCTTAGTGTTTAAATTTGCAGCAAATCAACCCTTGGCTTCAGACTCCCTGATGAAGGCTTAAAGACACACACAGCTGGCTATATACAACCATAATCTCCATGTTTTCTAACAACAAAGGTTTTTGGCTAACCTCTTTTTCAACTCTGCTCCAAAGTGCCTATTAATTTAGATGATTCAGATCTGTAGCTTTCCATTCTCCTTGGAAGTAGTATAACTGTTTTCTAAATTGTAGCCAAACTGCTTTTATCACTACCTGTGTTCCTTGCCACCAGCATCAGGAGCTGGTGTTCCAAGAAAGAAATCCCAGATGCCACTGAAATGAATGGATGTGCTTCTCTTCCACACAAAGGCAAAGGGAACTTCATTCCAACACAGCCCATCAGAGGTGCTCAGAAGATCACTGAGTTTTAGCCTCTAATTTGGTGTGACCTTGTCTCACTTCTTTCAGCTGTTCCCTGAATTGAATCTCAGCTGGTAATTATTGAATGGCTCAGTCTTTTCATGTTCATTTTTTTCCTCTGTCCCATTTCACAAATGGATTTGATAGTTGCCAAATGATGCAGAGCTGTTTGGAGTAAGAGTCTTGGCATTAACAGTCCTGGCAGTCCTGTTAGATTTGTTTAGTTTCCCTTCTAATCTCTGCATCCAATCCCAACTTCACAATTTGCCAATCTAGAAGGCTTAAAAAAAACCTCAAACAAAAAACCTCACCTGACACTGAAACGGTTCAATTTCCTTGATATAATTATTCTCATTCTGATTTATTCTCTCATTTTGCCTTTTTCCCCCAAATTGTTAAACTACTTGTGTTGCCTATGCTCCACCATCCCCATGTGCCACCCAGCACACACTGAGGTAGCAAGGACACTTTGGCATAAATGACCTCTTTGCTGTGCCTGAAAATCTTTTCCAGGACAAGAAGGCCATGTTAAATCACTGGGTCCAGAAGAGTTTAACTCCTCTGACACCTTACTTGAGAAATAATTGGCACTGAGATTAAAACACTGACATCCACCAGGGTTTGATGCTCTGCAGTGAAGCTATTGTAGGGGAAAACACTGAGGATGAAAGACCTGGCTGGAAAAATCACAGCTCCTGCAGACTTCACTATACAAGCTGGAAAACATTTGAAATTGGTCCTGCTTGCAGAGAAGTAGCATATTTTAATTGTGTCAAGAGCACAGTTCACTTATTGTTTTATTAAACCATCTGTTTTGGATAGGTTTGTATCTTACTGGCTGGTGTCAGGATGTAAATGTGCGTAGTTCCTCTCCAGAAAGAAGGCTACATAAATAAATAAAGAAATGAAGGATTTTGGATTAACACTTTAGAAAATTTGGGGCTAATTCTGAGAGATTTTGAAATGGCCATTTCTATTTATCTGGATGGTTATTCAGCTCTGAGGATCCGTACAAGATCTCTGTCAATCTGGGATTTAGCAAGATTAACCTCCTTTCAAACTAAGGGGTTTTTTGCGACTGACAGCTCTTTTTTATCTCTTTAAGCTATTACTGCCAGTTAGTAGAAGCTTTCTCAAACAGAAAATAACAGCTTATTTTAATCCTGATTCAGGAAAAATTAACTTCATACACTCACTCAAGTTCCACAGAGATCTAATCAGAGTTCTAGAGGCCATTCTGAGTAGAAATCCTAGGTCATGACCTTCATAAACATCTTATAAATAAATATGGTTTCCCATTTCAATAATATGCCAAAAATATAAGCACTGAAACCTCAAATAATGGCATTCTGCAATTAAACATTAAAACAAGGCAAAAATTGTAATGGATAGAATTGATATTAATTGCATGCCCTTTTCTTGATTCTAACAATTCTCATCGGGTTTGGATTTGAATAATATATATTTATAAGGATTGGAGTAATTTTCTGAGCACATTTCTGAACTAAAAGCTGTCCAGCTCTTTCTGGTTCATCTGCTGACAAGCTCCTTTTATTTGACTATTTTTCGTTTAGCTTTTCCAAGCAGGAGCAGCCATGGTTAAAGCAAGCTGATATTCCACTCTTTTAGGGTGGACTCAGGGGAAAGGTCAGCAACTACTGCAAAGCAGAGCTGTGTATGTTGAACAACCAGAAATCCAAACTGCAATGATAATGGGTAGAGCAGATAGAGCTTGGCTGAACTCATCTCCATGTTTCATGTCTTGCTTAGATGGGAATTTTATTTATGAGTACAGATGTTTTGAATAATTTATTGTTATTTTTTATTATTATTTTTATTGTTTTTATTATTATTTATTTACAGAGTACAGATGTATTCTGTTTATTGTCTTTATAGAGGAAGAATGGAGAGGTGAGCTCTCATATTTGGGCAAGTTTGATTTCTGGTGTAACTTTTGTGGTCTTTGGTCCTTCACGTCCTTAAGCTCAATCTATGTCTTTAACTCTTGTGCCTGTTTCATGCATTTATAGCATTTTCTCATACTGCACAATGTGCTTAAATCCTCTCCCATCAGCTCTCTGAATTCTGACAGATAGGAGTTTTGAAATATAAAGAACAAAATAAGATTTTAAAAGCAGGTTACATGCCATTAAATTTCCACACAATTAACGAAAAGCTTCTGGACATTTGTAACATCAAATTTCAGCAACCATAATTAAGTTATGCTCAGTACAAGTTGATTTCTCTCATTACATGAACAGTCCAGCACTGGAGTGTGATGCTACAGTGAAATAACCTAAATTTCAGGTTTTACTGGTGACTACAGCTGCTGTAGGCTTGCTTTTAAATAATTATTTTAGTGTTAAGTCTCCTTTTGCCTTTAAATCCCAGCCTGGCTTCCTGCCTGGTGTAACAGCTGTCTCATTTGGTTAGACACTCTCATATGGGAAGGAGTATATATGATATATGTAGACATATATTTGTGTCCCTGAGCATGCTTTACTGGGCTGGTCTTTTCTCAGCACACATGAAAATAAACAAATGTGGTCCAAAAGCAACAGCAGATAAAGTTACAGCCTGCAATAGAGGTAAAAGAACAGATAATTAAAGAAATAATTTAAGAAAGAATTTTTTTCCGTCACATAAGAAAGCCGAGTAATTTCCATGTTGAAAGAAAAATTTTTAAATATTTTTAAATATTCACACAAACTTCATATCCTCATGTAAAGGCCTGGATCTAATTGCTTTTCCATTTTTCACTTTAAACAGTGATTTGATGTTTGGAAACTAAGAAAATTATATTGGTCTGAACTTCATCTAAATGTTTTGTGAAATGAGTCTCCAGTTCTGCAAAGATCTCTATTATTTGATTCTTGTAACCAGCTGAGTAAGCTAATAAATATGTAACGATGATTCAATTAAAAATGGCATTGAAAAGCAGCAAAATCCAGAGTCAAATGAATAATTTCACACCCTATGCAAAAATTGTCAAATTCTATCATCTAGCCTTGTGTAAAATGAAAACAGCATTTTTTGACAAGTTGAGCAGCATACACAGGCTAAGAGGGCAATTTGTCCATTCCGCTGTGTAAATGCCCTTGGGAAGCAGAATTATGGGGGAAAAAAACGGTAGGGAAATTGATATAAATCTTTAATCCAGGATAGAACTCATCTCTGTTGTTGTTTAAATGTTAGATAACTAAGTGTATGCTAGGAATTTGTTGTCTCAGTAAATGGCCCATCACACACTGGATCTTTTACACAGACTGAGTGAATTTCTCCCTGAAGATTTTTTTTCCCTCAATGGTTATAAAGTGTGCTAAGTAGCTCAGATGTACTCATTTAACTTTTAGATGATCTGGGTTAGATTGCTTTCTCCCACCACCCTCTACAAACCTTTTCTGGGTAACATAAAGTGCTTATAATTGTGTTTGGACTCTGAACAGGGAGGTATTTATTGACAGGGAAAGAGGAAAACCATCACTTACCCCACCAGTACTTGCTTTATTTAATTTCTTGATGTGTTTCTGCCGCCCAGTTCATGGATGCTTTTGTAATACTGCCCAGCAGTGACACACACATTTTGTGTGTTATTAAATTTTTTTAAAAATTTTTTTAATTATTTTTTTTATTCAGATACACAGAGGCATTAGAACATGAGTGAGCACTACCTAATGCTGGGGAGGGTTATCCAAATATATGTCAATCATACATTTGGAGATGAAAAGAAAACAATTGTACAGTTTGATAATTACTAAAATCAAGGAGAATCATCTTCCCTTGACCATACATTAAATAAGAATAAAGCAGAGGCCTTGTTATGAAGTATAAAGTATATGTCCAAGTGTATTAAATTTAAAAAAGAGCTTTTTACCACAGAATAAAAATCCATGTTCAAGAAGGAACATTTGTTGAAGTATAAAAGGGCAGTTTGCCAAAAAGAATTATGTTTCTGAAGGAAGCAGTGCATGCCGATTTTTAATCCAAAGCAAAATGTCTGTAGCTGAGGTTTTAACTTCTGGAACAAAGGGATTGCATGCTACATAACACTTGTAAAACAAGCAAGTAATCTCTGCACATGCCCATGCAAGAAATGAATGGAACATTCTCAATTTATAAATGAGTAATAGTGAATCCTGAACATTTTTAATTAGTTTGTTTAGTTCCACTACAAGGAAGCCAGAATAGGAACGAGAATGGCATGGTAATAAGGCCCTGTACTAAAAAGAAACCCCAAATTCCCAAAGAAACACTGTCTACATTCTTCAGCAGAGTAAACCTGATGTTCTAGACCTTCTCCAAACTTTCACGTATGTGCTTGGATGCAGCCCTTATCAACAGAACTAAATGTATGAATTGGCCTGTGTTCTTGAATAAGGAGGAAATGGGACAGGCAGCAATCCATGTTGTGGATATATAAAGACAGGCTGGGAGATCTGGGGTTGTTAAACCTTGACAAAACAAGGCTCCAAGGAGATGTTGTTTGCACTTTCCAGTACCTGGAGGGGCTACAAGAGAGCTGAGGAGGGATTTTACGAAGGAATGTGGTGATGGGACAAGGGAGAATGGTTTTAAACTGGAAGAGGGCAAATTTAGATTAGATCTTCTCTAACGTGGGATGGGCGTGTACTTTCCTCAGCCCTGAACCAGCACTGCCTGAAAAGACATCATTGAATTCTTCAGTCCTCCAGATGGGGTGTTGGAATGACAGGTCTGGTATGGTGCTGTCAGCACCGGGATGCAGTGTGAGGCTTTCAGACTTTAAAATGAGTCGCTTGGTGGTTCCCTGATACAGTTTCACACGTGGCCAGAGTGTAACAAGCCTCATGAAGATGTATCAAGTCTGCCGGTTGACCTGCAACTTCCCAGAGTGGCTGAAAAACAGCGAGACAACTTCTCTGGACGTGCTTTGTAAAAGAAAAGGTTTTAATAATGACAAAAATAACAAGCATTAGCAAACAAAAGAAATATACATTGAACACAGTGCAGAGAAAATTCTTACACTGGCTAAGGTGGTCCTAAAAGACACTTGAGCGATTCTGTGCAGTCTTTTAAGCACTTGATGGTTCAGGTGGGACAATTTGGCCTGCTGCCAATAGAAACAGCTACAGGTTTTGAGAAAAAGCCCAACCAGTGTCCCTGTGCTGGCACTGGGCCAATGCCAATGAGTGAAGAATGGAAAATTCTGGAGCTTTTCCACAACAGTCAGGGGTAAAACCCCTTTTCCTTATTTGGAAAAACACCTGCTTGGGCATGGGGTGCATTTCTACAGTTCCCTAGAGCACCACTTGGAGTATTTGGGATTATACAGAATTATCCAATTAGTTTTAAGAGACTGTGCTAAACTGGAATTTTATCACAGAGCCATGGAATGGTCTGGGTTGGAAGGGACCTTTATGATCATCTGCTTCCAACACCACCCACCAGATCCAGTTGCTTAGGGCCCCATCCAGCCTGCCCTACACACAGTGGGTCATTTTGAATCTCAAGGCCAGGGCTTGGAGGAACACAAATAAAACCTTGAAGGTGCTCTGAAATTGGCTGAGCAAACTGCAGGCACAAACCTCGCAGCTGGTGTGAAAGAACAACACAACAACCAAAAACATTTCTCCCTTGCCAGTTTCGAAAGAATGTTCTCTTTTCTAAATGCAGTGGCTTAATGTTTTGCTTTGGTGGAAGACGTAAAGGCAATTTTTGCACTTCTGAAGTAAACAGCTTAGAGTTTCCTGAAACTGCCAATTCCAGCCCTTTGGGGAATTCGTTTTGCCAATAGCAGTTTCATGAAGAGTCTTGGCTTATCTCCTCTTCACCTCCACAGTGCAAGTTGTTATTGCCAGTCTGCAGAAAAACTCTGCTTTGTCTCAGGAGGCTGGGGACTACACATGAGGTATGGATAAAAGGGGAAGAAATCTCTTTTTGACACCTATATGTGGTTATTCACTGGCTGATATTCCCTCCACTTCTTAAAAGGTTCATTGCATAAAACTCCTGACTAATCCCCCTGAAGGGCTGTAATTTGTAGCAAAGTTGAAGTGAAAAATATTACTTTAAATCAAAACAAGTAGCATATAGGAACAGAAGCCAGTAAATACACACAGGGCAGATCCTGTAGAAGTAGATTGATAAAAATTCAATTTGATGAGGTTAATTATACTTAGAAGGGCTTTTCCTGCCTTCAAGAAAATCTGTTTTGGTTCCCTGTAGATATGGATAATGCTTAATGGAGACTTGTGGGTGTTGGAATATAGTTACTTTGTTGCTATCTAAGCTTGTCAATGGCCTAGTCATAGGTGTGGGAAAGCCCTAAAATAAAGCAAAATTCAAAATTCTCTACTTCTAAGACATAAGTGCTTCCCAGTGCCTACATCTCACCTTTCAATAAAACAAGAAAATACCAATCTATCAAAACTATACGGTTGCATTCGTGACATGCTCAGTTGGCTCCCTACAAAGCAACATCAACACAGATGAAAGATCAGACAAAAGTTTTCCACCATTTTAGAATGTACTTCTTACCTATAAAATTCTTGTCAAGAAAAAATTCTCAATTGCCAGCCTGAGGAAACCCAAGAGTTTATTAAGTTTGGTGTTGACAAACTTTCAGCTCCATAAAAGCACAATGCTCTCTAGAGGTCACATCCCTGGGAGGTGACATGCCTTGCTCTAATTGGAACGTGTCTCAAGAGCAGCCAAGAGCAGGTTTAAGTATCCATGGTTCCTTGCACCTGACATAGGCAGGCAAGGTAATGTGCTTTCAGAAAGCAGCTCAGCTGCCTCTGTGAGTTCAGAGAATATAAAAGACTTCTCGTTAAATTCTTATTATTTTTCAAAGAATTCTGAATAAACACAAACATTTTTCGTTCCTCATTCCCAATCTGTGTTGTTTTCTTTCAAATGACACATCACACCACTGCATTGGTGTTTCTGAGAGGTGAAGCTGGATTTTCTAGCATGATTATTTTCTTTGTGAGCCATATCTTTTCCAGAAGTAATAGTTGTTAAAAATACAATTTACCCATCTATCACAGGTCTTGCATGTGCACCAAGGCATGTTGTTGGTGATCAAGTCCATTCACAGGTTCTGCCTTTGCAAATAAGAACAACACAGCACAAAACTCAGTCTAAATAGGTTTTCCTTCTTCTGCTTGACAAAGGCTTTTGAATTTTCTTATAGAACATTTTACCCTTCCATGAGCATAGAGAAAAATGGATCAGTGGGTCAAGATTTTTCTTGACATAGATGACAGCAATTCCCAGACTTAAAACGATAAAATTTTTGAAGGTTTTCTTTACAGACTTCATTATCCCTCATGGAAGGGTATTTGAGATCTCATCTGATCTTACTTATGTCTATTTTAATCTCTTCAAGACACTACTCGAGTTATTCTATGTTCTCCTTTACAAGTTCCCTTCTCTTCAAAACTTACTAACAACAAAAAAAAGCATTCTATCTCAATCTTTGTTTTAAAAATATAAATCCAGATGAAGATTCTGTGTCCTTTGATTACAAGGTTGCTCATTTTCCTATTCCTGTGTAAATTCTGCATTATTGAATGTAGATAATTAGAACTATATTATATAGTTCTAACAAGATTGCACCAGTGATTAGAATGAAGAACAAAAGTGCTTTCCCAATACCAGGGGAAGTATATCAACTAAAGGATCTTCAGATTTCACAAAATCAAAAGCATTGGATAGAACTCGTGTTTCATCTTGTTTGTCTAGCTTTAGAATAGGGACTGCCAGGCCAAGAAAGGACCCAAACCTTCTCTTTGTTTGTAGCCTTACTTCTTCGATAAAGCTCTGAGTAATCATGATGTCTCTTCTGTCAACGCTTCTGAACACCATGAATTGAGGAACAGGTCTGTGACACCACTTCCCCATTTCTTTCCTCACCCTGACCTTTTCATCACCCAAGTCCCTGGGACTTTCCCAGAGATTGCATGTCAGTGCCCTTTCTTCATTTTTCATCTCTAATATATCTTAGACATCAAAATGTACCATGAGATGAACATAGATTTTTTTTTTTTTCCAGAGGTTAATATGAGATGCAAAGAAATTAGGGGACCTCTTTATGTCACAAGTGAAATCTGTGGTACATCTGGGGATTCAGCTTTGAATTCTCAAATTCCACATTGCTCACTGCCAAAATGCATCAGAAGTTCCTTGCAGCTGGCAGTCTCAGCTCTGTGTTAATGCAAGAAGACGGAATGTGGAAGGTGCCAAGGTGGCTTTTAACTCAAATGACTCTTTATCTGTTAAAATTATTCAAATTTTTCTTCAAGTATGCAGACAGCAATCAAACTGATACAGAGGGAAAAAAAATAGTAGAAATCTCTTTGCTGAGGAATATAATAGGATCTAGAGTGGACTACCTACTATCTTATTCAGAAATGCTTTAAAATATTTAAAATCTATTTGGTTGAGTCTGGAATTCATTAGGATATAAAGGTATTTGTGGTCTGCAGGGAATAGTATAAAATGGATGGCCACTGGTACCTATGCATAACTTATTTGTCACATTTGAATCATAACATTTCACAGCCTAATAAGGAAAGATGTGCGGTTTTATATGTTTAATTTACATATGTAAAATTGAATTGAGCATTTTTTTGCATACCCTAGCACGGTAAATAACAGTAGATTTGTGATAACAGCATTAGCTACAGCAGCTTCATGAATTACTATGTAATGTGTCCCTGTACAATTTCAATACAGCCCATTTTTCTTCTCCCTCTTTGCTGCTGCTCTAAATTCTTTATCTGGGAAGCTGAAGACTAAATATAGCATTCACTATGCCTTGAACTGGGAGGGATGGATAGACTGAAGATGGCTTTGAAGATTATGTATCTATGATTGCATGAATATTCATGTTTGCAAAAAAAAAAATTCTTTTGTTATTCCAACAGAACTGTATATTTTGTTAGCCCTGGGTCACTACAGGAGAAGGAGAGTTGTCACAGGGTCAGAAGGAAAGCATCAGGATTAATGATCTCTTCTTTGCTGTCCATCAATTCTTCTCTGGTTTTTTATGATCTTTTCCTAAGCACCCTCTACCATTCAGGGGGCACAGGGGTAGAAAGGATATTTTTCATACACTTTTATGAACTTCCTCCACAGCCAGGTGGTCAGGAAGGTGAGGCAAGAGCTGGATGTGATGTTGCCTGCTCTGAGATGTTAATTTCTATTTTTGAGTCCTGAATAAATTTTTCAAAGAGATCAGGAAATGAAACATGAAATCCCTTTTCCTAGATCCTATCTCTAAACATTAGGCTAAGATTGTTCTATATCCTTTATCCACTACCAGTAGAAGGGCAGCAATTAAGAACTTTTCACTGGAAAGAAAAAGATAGAAGCTTTAATCTCTTTAATCCCCTCTCCGTTCTTTTAAAATACATATGTTTAAATCCCTAACAGAGGATGGAATCTAGACTAAGGAAACAGAGAGTGAATGAATTTATATTCACACCCATATTTAGTGTTTCTCACTTGTTCTGTCCAAGACATTTTCCAAATCTCTGGACATTTCCATGGAGTTTTTTTCCAGATTTTTTTTTTCTTTTTGTTCTTCTGTTGAGGTACATTGCTTTCTCCCTGTCTTATATTGGTCACTTGTGCTTTTAGATTTTGGATCTTGTGCCAGAGGCTTCCAGCTTAAGGTTGAGAGCCTGATTCTCTTCTGCCATTGTACATAATCTATTACTAGCAAAAAATGACAGTGCATATGAATTTATCTTTCATTGTCAAGTGCTCACAGTGCAGACAGCCCCACGCCACAGTGTGAGCAAATTTTTTTTGAGGGAAATTTCTTGGAGAAATAGGAGAAAGCACATAAAAGTTGGGAATTCGGTGGAAACTCAGGTATGATTATTCACGCTGAGGTAGCTGTGTCTCTTTTCCAGGAATCATACATGGAATTGAACATTTTCTGAGAATGAAATTGATGTAGAATTTACAGTTAAAGCTTGTTTGCATTTCCTAAAAGAATGACCAGATTGATGTGAGTTTTGGTGAACTGCTGGTGAGAAGCAAGAAGGTTTTCTATCAGCCTTTCTGGAAAGAAACTTTGAGGGAGTTTTTACATGCGAATCAGTCAGGACTCCCAGTCACACAGGTATTGCCATGAGGGTTGGGAGCCAGTGAATTCCTGCTGGCCAGACATGAACAGGTATCCCAGCAGTGTGAAATCCGTGATGTCCCTAGGACAGGGCTGCCCAAAGAGATGGGCCTGCCATGCTTTTACTGAAAACTGTTATAAATCATCTCAATTTTAGCCATTTTCTGCTGATTTCTAGGGAGGAGGTGTCACTTCTTTAGCACAAATTCTTGATATTTCTTATGTGATTCTTATTTTTTTTTCAGGAATACTGAGGGATGGTAATTTTCTTCCAAGAAAAATTTGCAGATCTGAACTTCTTCTGTAAAATTTTATTTACTTCCTTTTCCCTAGAATTCCTTTTCCTCATACAAAGAAATCTGGAGCAGAGACCCACATTTGTAATTTCAGTTGAAATTGATTTCAGACGATTTCTGTTGGACTTTTTGCAAACACTTGGTTTTTATAATTTTATAATGCACTCTATCATCAATTAGTGGTCTTATTAAAGAAATAGTCAGAAATAGAGAAATTCTAATGGAAACTGTGTGTTCATATGGAGAAGAAATATTCAGGCAGAACCTAGTTAAAACTACCAGAGATTTATAAAAGAAAATAAAAATGAACTCTTTACTTAATGGTTTAATCCAAATCCTTTGGGATTACAATGAGACCTCCATGGGGAGATATTGCACATCTGCTGCATGGGGATAGGAGGATTTATTCTTCCTTCTGAAGCATCTGGTTCTTGCACACATCAGGGAAGATGAGAGTCCATAGTTCTAATCCAGGATAGCAATTCCATTGCTCCACAAAACTGTATTCATTCCTTCTTTTCCAAAGCACTGTTTCTCAACTGAGATAGTAAAACATGAAAGAACAGTGGCATTCTTAAATGTCAGCTGATAACAAGAACACCTATTAAACAGTAATGTGAAGATCCATATCTAATTAATCTGCCAATTATGATGAAAAAATAATGCAAACAATTATGTTTTAATTATGTCCATTAAAATATTTAAAGTGCAATCTACTTGATTAGGCTTTAACTGAGATATTTCAAAGCAGCTACAAGTTACTAACCAACCCATTTCCAAAGTGTCAATTAGCACAGCTTAGCTACTTTCTTACTGATATTCAAATGGTGTTTAAAACACTTTAACACATCTAGATAGGTTAATAAAATGGTAACAGATTGCTTTCCAATGTATAATTTTGAATTAATGACATTATATCTAAGCTTTCTTCAACAGTAGTAATCTAGTATTTAATTATATTACAAACGAAATTTTGCAACATGAAGTCTATAATTAAAATCTTAATTGAGTCAGGAAGTCATAACAATAATAAGGTTGTTGAAAAATGCATTTATTTTATTATTCGTGATTCCTTATGTTCCCTTCGAAGCAGAAATAATATACATATTATTCATTAAATTCTAAATCCGTATTATTTAGACTTAATGGGGCTCTCTACACTGAATTAAATTAAAGAAGGATCAGGCCATATCTATATTGTCTCTGTTTATTAAACAAGAATTCAGTTCATCATTTTCCTGGCCCCAAGAATTCTTAATTTAAGAAACACAGGACATTAACCCAGATCAAAGTTTACTCGGTTTACAAATCCTGATTTTTGGGTTTCTGTGTCCAGCTAAGGACAAAACAAGACCTTCCTGTGGAAGATGAAGATTTGAGGTCCTCCTGTTCATGGCCTGAATAAGATCTTTGGAACAGTGTCAATGAACTTGAGACATCATGGAGTTACCCCACCCTTCTTGTGATCGTCCTGGGTGAGGAATAAAATTATTTAATCATATCACTATTGAATAATTTTTATTTATTACATGGAGGGATTGAATGATGCACTAATTTTAACATGTTAATAAAAATATAGTGCACTGCATTCTAGTCCCAATCCAACACAAATTTTACTGCAGTAGCAATAGTGCTTATCTCTTCTCTGTTCTTTAAGCAACTTTTAAAATAAATATTTTAGACATTAATCAGCCTCAATTCTCTTTCAAAAGTTCTGTTTTTTCCTGTATATGCTATTTTTAATAGGCTGTCTTTCTGAATAGAAGTTCATGAGGCTCTCCAGTGATACATTAAGATACAGCCTGGGAGAACCTCTGCTTGCTAAATCATTTATTTCATTATTTGCTGTTCTCATTTAACGAAAAAACCCCACCCTTAATTCCTGTAATACAATTAGTAGTTTTAGGCTATGCTGTTAAAACCTGCTGTAGTTTGATAATGCTTGAATATTTAGATTTTAGCCTCGGTGTATATCAGCAAGTAATAAGCTGATATTTTTATAATCAGACAGCACGTCCTCTCATCCAATTCATATTTTAATAATCTAGAATTCATCCATGGGACAAATGAATATGAGATTAACCCAAGAACAGAAAGATAAATAAAGCAATAATAAAACACAGAGGTAAAGACATTATGTAAATTGCACTATTAAGTTCATAAATCTGTAGATTTGATCCTCCTTTCATCCATCTTTTTCCCCTTTTGATTTCTTGCTGGTTGTGTAATTTGTATAATTTTTCTCTCACTGTGATGCAAATCATGACTCATCTAGAAAAAAAAAAAAAGAGAAAAGCAGTAGGATTCAACTCACAGATTATAACCCTGTGATTTAGGTGAGTGATAACAAAACTCTACATTTGTGCTGTGACAGTGAACTTATTCTTCTGTGTGAAGGAAGTGAGAAGGATTGGAGTTTAAGCAGCAGCAAGAGCAGTCTGGGTTACAGAGCAGGAAGAGCTTTTCCTCTGCAGAAAATCCATGGATTAGAAAATTATGGGAATTTCTGCAACCTGTAACTCCAGGTTTCTAAGAACAACTAGACAAATGTTCACCATGAACTTATTATGATTAATTAATTCTATTTCTGTGCCTGAGTGTGGTCAGCACAAAAGACCTCTTGAAATTCCATCCTGACCCACCTTCTGTGATAAATCATTTACTTTTTAAAAAAAAAATATTTTGCAAGATACTGATATGAGTAAAGAATGCAGTAAAACCCAGTGAAAAAAAAAATACATACATGTATTTAAAGTATCATCATCCAGGAGTCTGCCTCTGAAAAAAAGGTGTTTCAAATGCAGAAGAGGAAAAAATAATCAAGAAGGGAATCCTTTCTTTATATCTGTGCCTCAGATGGGAAACCAGAACAGACAACTCATAAAAAGGGGTCAAATGGGCTGGCAATAGTGATTCATCTTGCTGTTACTTACCAATCCATAAAAATTAGTCTCAGAAGGATATCAGGCTGCGAAATACGCTTAACCTAAGAAAGAGTAATTGTGAGAGATCTCAATCATAAAAGTGATAATCATGAATGAATTATAAGATCAGTGGAGACAGGTTTTTGTATGGGCAGAAAGACAGTTTTGAGAAAACGCCCAAAAGAGTTGGTCATGCCAATTTTCAGTTTGAAAATTCAAGTTACAAAAGATATTAGGGGGTGGAGGAGCCCTTCCTGATCAGCCAGATTTTGTTTAGAACATTATATATATATAATTTTTCCCACCAGTCAGGCATGGCTGGCATCTCAGCATCAGACACTTCTGCATTTCTAGAGCCAACTCCTGGTCTAACTACCACCCAAACTTCCATCCAAGGGTGGCTCAGAAACCAGAAGCAAGTGCTTGTATTCCTTTGTCTTATTACTCTTTTATTCTTTTCTCTTGATGGATCATAAATAGATAAGTGCAGTTAAAAGGCTGTGAAAGCAGAAAACGACAAAAATTCATAATCTCATTTACTCTTATGAGTAAAAACCAATGATAAGGTAAATCTATTTTTCTTTATGATTGAAAATGTAACTTTCTTCTGGTTTTGAAAGGTCTAAAAGAGTTATTTGCTTTCCCTTTACTTTTTGGACCTTCAAACTATCATTGTATTCTTTTCCCTTTCATTTTTACCATTTTTAGAAATGGATTTAATGATGGTTTCAAGATTTTAATCAACTTTCAATTTATTCCTGTAAAAAAATTGATTAAAATGTTTCGTTCTTATTTGTGCTATTTTATAAACATGAAAATTTGACATGATAACCTTAGAACTTACTACAGATCGACCCAAAATTTCATATTGTCAGTGAGATATAAAGTCTCCATTGGACTCAAATATCAGCTCTTGAACAATGTATGGCGACAGTGATGACAACCCAAATCTCACACTTGGAAGCAAATTGCCTTACTCCGTATTTAAGTGCTAATTGTTTGATTTCTGAAGCTGGCAATTAAGTACAGCTTCAAGGATTTCTGTGTCAGCTGCAGGTAAACATTCTTCAAAGACTCACCACAGCTCATGAGAAAAAATCTCCTTGCTGATACTGAATGCTCTGTTGTGGAATAGATGTGTCTCACCATCACAAATCAAAGTATAAAATGAATTTAAATAGGGTGTTTGTCTTTGAAAGTAATGCATTTTAAAAGAAAACAATAAAAATTACTTTGTAAGCGCAATCTAAACCTCAAAATATTCAAAGAAAAAAGGATTGAATTGAATGTTTTGAAACATTTTAATCAATACAAGTCTCTGCACTCTTCATAATGCACTGATTAATATTTACAGTTTTCATACAATGATCTGAATAATGACATTTCTTCGTGTCAAATAATCTGTCCAATAGTACTTCAAGAAGAAAACACCACATTCCACTCCATTATGACAGTTTTAAAATATTGATCAATTTCTGGTTTTTGTTCAGGAGGTTGAGGAGGTTAAAGAGGCAAAACAAAAATACAGACAATTTATTAGGAAACAACAATAAGAAATTTAATGAACTTTACTAACTATTAGATACTATTACCTATAAAAAAGATACAAGGGAAAAAAAACCCTTGGCATCATGGTCTCTACCAGTATAAGCAAATCTCTGAATTATCCTGTAGTGAAATTGTGCGAGAATACAAATGAAGCCATGTTGTAAAACTATCTTGAATATGGTGCTAGAATTATTTGATATCAGAACTGTGTGTTCATCTAGCTATTAAAGTTTTGATTTTCAGGAAACAGTGGTCTTTAAAACTAAAATACACCTTGAGAAATTATCCAGGCTTTTGTCTTCCTCCAAGGACTACACGTCAAGGATTTCTGAGTGACGCCTTATATCTGATGTTATCAGAGAATACCAAAGGAATATCAGCCTTTCTCTCCTCTCTGTCCACCCCTGCACTTTTATAGCAACAGAAATTTTAGAGTATTAGGTGGTGTTAATTAGGGTATTATTAGGCCATGTGGGACAAATATAACAGGAACAGAGCAGAGAAGACACAGAGCTAAAGCAGGTTTTGTGTGTGATTCTGATCATGGAAGAGATTCTCAGCAGATGGGGGTGGTGAGAGAGGATCTATATCCCAGCATTTACTGTGATTTCCACCTTAATTTCAGGCTGTTGGTTGAAAATGAGAGTCTTTAATCACATTTAGCAACTGAAAATTTAAGTAAAAATCCACCAACATAAAAGTTCTTTTTGAAATCTGAGCACCCAGCTCTTTGCTCTCTCATATGAAAGTTTAATTTCAAGTACTTTGATTCAAATGCAATATTTTCAAAAAGAGAAAAGGAAAAAAAAATTAACTACATCCCCCAAGGCTTAATTTGACAACAAAGCCATCCATTATGAGTGATAAGTGATGAGTTATCTCATCAAAACACACAATACAAGATTATTCCAGCGTTTAATTAGAACAGTAGTAAAGAAGTCAAGCCAACAAAATATTTAACTCATCCCATTTAATCAGTTCCCTGTAATTAAACAAAAAATCTCACTTTCAGTCTGGCAGTTTAAGATATGCAAAGGCATCAACTTTCCAAAGAAAAGCACACAGATATGTATATTTAATATAGCAGCCAAGAAAGGCAGCAGTACAACAAATCTTCGTTTGTATTGTTCCATCTCCTCTCTTCTGTTCGTGAGGTTGTTGTGGGTGGCAGGATCACGCTTTTAAAATGTCATTCTGCACGTTCTTGTATTTTACATGTCCGACATTGGAGAAGGTTTGTGGGCAGAGCATCTCTCCTGTCTGTCACCCACCTCTTCCCCATCTGTGCCTTGAGGTGCATCACTGGAGAATGGAATAGGAATGCACCCCCATACCCCAGCAGATGTTTCCAAATTAGGAAAATGGGTTTTCCTTACACCCCTGACTTTTACGGAGAGGCACCAGAACTTTCTGTGCTGCTCTCATCGTGGTTGGCTCCATGCCAAGTTAAGAGCACCTCTTGGAGAAACATTTGGAAATGTTTCTCAGAACCTGTAGCTGTTTCTACTGGCAGCAAGCTAAATTACTCCTCCTTAATCATTGCATACTTAAGACGGAGCACAGAGGTGCTCAAGTGCTTTTTGGGGTGTCTTAGGTGTCAGATGTTTCACTGGCACCTGCTCACCATTTTGTTCTTTTATTTCTGTGTTGTTTGTTATTTTCTCTTTTATTAAAACATTTGCTTTACACCCAAGGAGCCATTTCCCAATATCATTAAGCCACTCTGGGAGATTGCAGGTCAACCCTCAGACTGATACATCTTCAGGGTGCCCAGTACACTCCAGCCACCCGTAAGACTGAATTAAGTGTAGGCAGAAGGGTTGGACCCAGCAGATCCAGATCAGCCCCTGCTTTGCCTTTTGGCCGCCCTGTGACAAATCTTTCCATTGCCACTGTCTCCGGTCAACAGCCACAAAACACAGATAACATCCAGGGTTTTGCTCCAGATCAAGTAGGAGCAAGATCTTAGTACAGGTCTCACACCGCCTGTGCCGAAGCTCATCAAAAGGTGGATATTTTCAAATAAAACCAGAAGGGAACCCAACAGAGGTCTGAGACTGAGGTATGAATAATAATAATATATACTAGTATGAATAATATTAATATATCCTGGTATACTGGTATGAATAATAATAATAATATCATAGTGTTGGTCCACATGCTATGCAAATTTCTTGGCAAGGTATGCAGAGAGTTCAGAAGGATCTGGGTGTGACTGAGGTGGTTAAACCTCTCTGTTTATTAAGTCTGTGGAGATTTACCCTGGATTGCACAGACTTTCCATACTTGCTCATAAAACACTGAGGGCTTGGGCTCAAGCATTGATTTGTGATTATCTAATTCACAAGCTTCTAGCACAGTCCGTAATCTGGGTCACAGGAGTTAGTTTCTGGTATAATAGGGAAGCATCAGCAGCCAGTGATCCCCATAAAAACCCAACAGAGTTACTATTACCATGTATTTGAAGAAAGACTTAAATCACTTTGAATGTAAATTGGGTTTATGCCACATGTTTCAGGGGCAGAGGAGGGACATTGGGCTGATTAATTTTCCTGTGTTCATTTTTTAAATGAGTTTCTATTGAATTATCTGTATCGATCACGAGACTTTTCTTACATGATGACAAAAAGGCAATAAATTCTCACGTCTGCATACTCTCCCTCCATTTTCCTCTACATTTTTTGCTAGGGATAGTTGTGGTGTATTTCAAAACTGATCCTGAATCTCAAACCTGTCCCTGGAACTAACAGACCATAAATTGTTGGTTAACCTTGAGGCTCCCAGATGGCAGATTGTGTATGAGGGCAAACCCTCACCAATGTAAGTTTTCCTTCTAATATGATGTGTTCTGCCAAGCTCTTTGATAGTATGTTGGATCAAGATCTTTGCATCACTGAAGCTCCACAAATTTAAACACCTACACTAAATTT
Organism: Brachypodius melanocephalos; assembly: GCA_013398615.1. Taxonomy (NCBI): domain Eukaryota; kingdom Metazoa; phylum Chordata; class Aves; order Passeriformes; family Pycnonotidae; genus Brachypodius; species Brachypodius melanocephalos. Next base: position 2,634,009 of record VZSR01003371.1, read on the forward strand.
GCTCCACCATAAAATATTCTACTTTTAATACAGGAATGAGGTTCTCACCAGTGCTACATTAAGCGAAACTGAATTGGATCAGCTAAAAAGTAGGTTGTGAATAATTGAAAAACTCTTTCTTTTTTAGTAGTTGTTGGATGGAAAAAAAAAAAAAAAAGAAGAACAATGTGAACAATATCTGACCTGGTGACTTGCATTGTAATGGGAAGAATCATCTCTTTAGGAAAATGAAAAAAGGGGGAAAAAAAGAAGAAACCTAACAAAACCAGACAGTTTTAGAAGAAAAAGTTTAAAAATGAGGAACTAGGACAGTCAGTGGCTCTGCCTCAGCTGAAGTATGGTCTCTAATGACTCCAGTGACACATAATCAATTTCTGAGCTTTGTTGTATTACATTCACAGACAATGCAGATGTCATCATTTCCATGTCCCCCAAGAACGGGAAGTATTATATTATATTCACTCAAGAGTGCAAATGCCAGCAAAGTTTGGCCATCCTAATTCACATGAAATTAATTTCTGCATAGTTCTACTCAGATATTTTGCCTACCCAATAGCTGTCTCTCATAATGACTTTTTTTTTCCAGTCTTTGAGAAGTCTGTTGAAATACTGATATGATCGGAACTGCAAAATCAGATTTTGGAGCCTTTCAAATTCTGTTTCTGCTGAATGACTTTCAGTGGTCTGTGCCAGCTCTCAACCTGAATTTCTTAATATTCTGAGAAATCACAGGTTAAAGAGATTTGTAAACAGGGGTACAATTTGTAAACAGCCCAAACTTACCTCCATATCTGAGATTCATCTGTTTTATTCTTATCCCAATTATACCTTTGCTGATTTCAATTAAATTTCACCAGAATAGACTGGAATGGTGGAGAGCGTGTTCTACTTTGTCATAAAAAAACCTGGGCATAAATAAGTAATTAGAGAACTATTACGAGTTTTCTGTTGTATTTTCTTATTTATACAGTTTATTTTCTTCTTATACAGTGAAAACCTGTATTTTTAAAGAACTCCAGAAAGCTGTAGGATTCAATTTTTTCATCAGACAAGATGGCCGAGTACCATTTTCACGGATAATGTAGTGTAAGTGTCTAAATTCCTGATCAATACTCCCCTGTCACTCATTTCTATTCCTGATCAGCCACACGCTGTTAACTGCCTCTTCCCTTAACAGAATTTCTAGCAAGATATTAGGATTTATATGCTATTAAAGGATAAATAAACATTTGTCCAGAACAGCTGGTGGTAAATAATGTACAATTCTCTGTTGACTCTTGAGACATAAGAAGTTGTCTTCAGGTCTTTCAGATCTTCTATAAACATTAATGTTGAGCTACACTGAGAGAGGACTAGGAAACTTTCAATCATGGAGAATGCAGCATTTATTATTTTGGCAAAGATTTCTATAATATATAAAAAAGATATAAAATACTTATGCATATCTAATTATATCTATAAAATATGTAATATTTCATATGGTATAATTTGTATAATAATATCATTTAATAATAAAAATATTATAAAGGAGGATAGGAAAAAAACTGACATATGCTTCAAAAGCAGACATATTTGGATGGCTTGGACTTGAATATTTGTACATATGTTATCTGGGAAGTATTTGATTACCCTCAAATTATATAGAATTCTGATGAATGTAAAAAATCTAATTATAAATGATTAATATTCAAGCAGCGAGTAACTCATGCTTCCCAGATAAAAAATTACTGACTTTTCTGTGGCAGAGGGTTGAGGAAGGAATTCTGAGTTTAAAAATATCTTAAATATTACCATCATTTACAAGTTATCACATACCTGCAGAAAGTAATAAACAGTACTGGAAAAGATGCTTGCCTCCAAGCACTTTAAGAATATTGTTCTTCCATTCAAGCCAAAAGTTTAATTTACAGAGTCTTTAGAAATCTAGTAAAATTTCATAGTTCTGGTTCCTGTTCCCAATTTAGGAAACTGAGTTACAAATTCTCAATCTTAATGCAGGAGTGCAAGAAAAACAGTCTCTTACTTTCTGAGCAGATGGGAACGTAAGACTAACCTCGATTTCTATTAAACTTATCAAATTCTCACACTCGCAAGAAATTTACGGTATCACAAAATCAGTGTCTGGTTAAAACCACAGTTTAGCTGAATAATGAGAACTGAATTTGGCTGGTGTGTTTTGTGCAGTGGCAATATAGCAGAGGTCTGGCTCAAGGGGCCAATGTTAAGTGTACCAAAGGTCCAAAGGTTTGGGGTACCACAGCAGTAAATTGGGCAGGATTGGAATCTGGTGGAATATGGGCTTAATCTCACCATAAACGATGCGCAGAAAGATTCATCTAGAGGAAACACCCTGCTCCCAAGCACTGGTCTTGAACCAGTGGCATTAATGAGATTTACTTACACACAAATCAAAATCCCAGAGAAGAGAAAGACTATTACATGGAGCAGTCAGTGCAAGACGTGGCTCCTGAGTTGGAACTGAGCATTTGAAACATTAAACCAGGTGGGCGTTTGAGTTTCTGTGAGCCCCAGAACAAAGCACCTCTTGGCAGACGCTCTCTGAGCAGGGGCCCCTGGCCACCACGGTGCTCCTGATCCACAGGTGAGCTCAGGGCTCTCTTCTCTTCAGAGGGATCTCATTGAACTCTGACTTGGCAAAGCCAAGAGGTGGAAGTCAGCCTCTTCACTTTGAAAAATTGGCCCCGTGGGTTTTTGTTCGTATTTTAAGATCCACACAACTGTTTGAAGAAAGAAGAGGTGAGAAGGGCAGAAAACCTTCTTTTTTCTAAAGGGTTCTTGTACTTATATCCAAGACTACAACAATAGAAAAGATGAGAGATAGGATGCCCCTGACTGATAAAACTCTTCCTTTCCTTTAGATGTCTTCCAAGTCATGTAAAAACGAGGCCCACCAACTCTTAATTCTTTGGGACACCTCATGACCTTGAGGTTTTCAGATCATGAACTCTTAAACAAGAAGTGTTGCAACTAGGTTGAAAATTATATCTTAGTGATGTCTCTCTATCCTCCCTTTACCATGATTTATAACGTGAATATATTTCTGTTATCTTTCTCTTCTTGAAACAATCTCTTCAGGTTGGTTTTTTTTGGTTTCTTTGTTTGTTTGTTTTTTTATTTTTTTAAATTTACATGGAATATTTAAATTTCTTGTTTTCTCCAGTTAGTTATCCTGTTTTATGGAGGTGCTTATAAATATTATATGATCTATAGCCAACACTTAGGACCTTACTTGCAATTTTCTCTCCGGGTCCTCCAATCAGTGCTACAACAAGAAGCCAGTCCCAGTGACTGCCTCTGATATCTCTAATTACTCTTTTTTCCTGAGAGCAAACAGGAAAGCCCCATTTCTGTGGTGGAGGAACTCCATCACACCTCCTGTGATCTGGAGACACCCCCTCAGTTGCCCTCTAAGCCTGTCCACAGTGACAGTGCCTTTCTGAAAAGCATTCATTTCTCCATCTTTCACTGGGATAGAAAATATGTACATAAATCAGCTGGGAATCAGTTTCCAATCACGCTTTTTGTCCTGCCTGTTTGCTCATTTTTATTAGAATAGACCTGTCCTGAAGGAATCTCACAGGGCTTGGTACAAGATATGCTACCAAAAGTCTTTTTATTGAAATCCACAGCAATGGATACAGGTGCCTATAGGGAAAAAGAAACTATTACATCAGATTTTTTGGATGTGTCCTTTACCCTCATGCATTTTTGGAGGGATTTACATGTCTAAGATTTTAAATATTTGTGAATAGACTTTGTCGTTTGTAATGAGACATGCTTACTTTAAAAGACAGAAACTATAAATTTTATTTTACATATGTAGAGGACACGATTCCTTTCTCTAGAGACAAAATAAATGTGTGTATTTAGTGGGAGAAGAAGAGAGAGAAGAGTTGGGAAAAGAGAATAAAGTGACATAATCCATGGATGTAGAGAGTGAAATGAGACTCTGTTGAAACTTAACAACTGAAAATGCCAAGGTGCACTTTCCAAAATGGAAAATTGCAATCTTAGAATCAAATTTCTCAAGTTCCCAGTCTCCTACACAAGCTGTTTTCCCTTCATGGATTGTTCTCCCTGGATACATCATGTCGGGGGGAATATGCTGTGAAAATATCAATTACGAGCTGGTTTTGGACTTCTCTGTTGGAAATACAAAACGTTTAATGGAAAATGCTTACTTTAAAATAGTTGTATGAACCATCAGATTTCTTCTACATAAGCAAACTGCTCAGCCTGATGCTGAGGGACTTCCTGAAAGGAAGGCTCCTAGGACTGAGTCAGCCCCAATTTAGGCAAAGGGATTTATCCAGGCCACAGCCAAGGGATCATTCTACACTTTTGTGATGACATTACTTTCATTATGCATCTAACTGCTGCAGTTGTTGAATTTTGTTTCACAAAACAGGGTATGACTTATGCAACAGCTTCTACCTCTATCCATACGTGGAAGAATCAATACACATTCCAGCCAGACTCTCCAGGCAACAATTGCAGCTTGCAATCATAATGGTGGGAAATGAGATTACTTCCCATATCAGCAATTTAGTGCATTTTGCAGTAGATACAAGGTTTTGCATAATAATTTGTGAAAGCGTCTAGATATAAAGTAACCTAAAGGGGTAAAATCCTGAACCATGTTGCAGACACCTTGTGCAGTTCCCTGGTTTCATGGAATCAGGATTTCACCTGTTCTGATTAAAGCTGATTTTAACTCAGCTGCAAAACAAGGCAGAGTTCTCATCACTCTGAGATAACAGACTGCCAATGGGATTTAAGTTCTTATTCCATTTTCATTGTTAGAGAGGCTCAATTTTATGTTTTTTCCCACTAATTAAATGCTTCTTAAACTACTTAAGGGATTTATTCATGCCATTCTTACAACTGAACATTGTTTTGGTTTCTTTTTAGTGTTGAAGCTAAGAACAGTGGTCAGATAATCCTGCTGTCTTCAAATCAGCATATTTAATACATATAATTGTATCATCCTCATGGTGAAATTGGTGCAAAGAAATCAGCAATCAAAAGAAACCCAAACTCCTCAAACATTCATTTAAAAGTGTTTTTTTGGCATTCCTACAGGATTTTGGTTAAGTGTGTTCTTGTTTTGGTTTCTATTTTAAATGAAAAAATTTATAATTTTGAATAAGAAAATGTGGCTACAGTGTTTTCTAAATGAAATGTTGCAATTGGAGTAGTGGTTCATTATGCAGCAAAAAAATCCTAAGGCTGGGAAGAAATGTGTATCTGAATTTGCATTTTTGCTTGAAGCCCAAATAAGAAATATTTTTCTCTGCTTTTCTAAAAGAGGTGTAGTGAAGGTAATGATTTGCACTTGAATAAAAAAGTATGTGCAATAGCTAAAGATCTAGTTTAATATTAAACTTTTGCTGAAATTAATTACTTAGGCTTGAATGTAGAGTTAAGACTTTGGTCCCTAAAAGCTGTGAATTGGAGCATCAAACTCCTGAGTGCCTGGCCCTCATAATGAAACCCAGGAAACTCTCTTGGGCATTCAGGTTTTTCACACAGTGTTTTAAAAGTCTTTATACAGGAGTTATGGAATTGCAACCTGACCAACATAACCTCATGGAGAGCTGAGCAACGGGGAACACAAAGGGCAGGGTGAGTGTGTAATTTTCCTTTTCCTTGCAAAGGTAGATCATTATTATTTTCTCTCTTTCACAAAGCTCCCCTCACTCTCTTGGTTTAACAGGGGCTGCACCCTGCAGCCTGCCTTATACTAGTACTGCCTTTTTCAGTGGGCAGCTCACAGCTCAAGAACTGCAGGTAGCTTGAAATCTTTCACTGTTTCTGCACATACCAGGACATGAAAGATCAGTAAGATTTTCTGTCAGAGCTTCCCAGTGATTTCTGGATTAGGTGCTTATTTGTTACTGCAGATCCCATGCCATTTTTGGTCCTGAATTTTCGTGGTTCAGTTCTTTCAGTTGCAGATAAGTTTACTTTTTAGCAGCACTGGATGATGAGTTTCTGATTCAAACACAGGACTAAGAGACTTGTAAAACTTCCACAGCTTTTTAATAAGAAGTGAAAATCTTATACTAGCTGTGGGCTATGGGTGTAATACATTCATGTTGGCTTTTGGTTGTGCCTATATTAGGACAGAAGTGAGTCATGTTGGATCAGTTTGGAGATTCACTGTTGGGTGGTTTTAGGAGGAAAAAGTGTACATTACTAGCAGGAGTAAGTCTGTAGGAGGCCATTGACTACAGAAAAAAAAATCTTTGTGAATAACGATTAATTAGCACTTTGCAAGCAGAAGGGTACCTTAGCCAGCAGCGGCTAGAGAGTGAGGCTTTGATCACGATTCTTATCTGGAATTTTGAAGATTTCAGGTTAGTTCATGTTCTTGTCCCTGACTCCAACATGCAAGTTAAACCACTGTTTTATCCACACTCCATTTCCTCTGGTTTATAATAAACTTTTTGTCCACTGCTTGCTTGTTCTGTTTTTTTTGTCTGTCTCTCACAAACTACTTTTCTAGCAACCTATGGTTTCCTGTTACAATTACTTAATTGGTTCTGCTACAATTTGGCAAATAATCCTTGGATGCTGGTTTTACTTTCAAACACTGTCCTCACAAAAACATTGCTACTGTGTGCCAGAAAAAAAATCCATGCTGGACAGAAACTGTAGTGCTGAGTGCTATTGGACTTTTGTGAAAGGAATTCTTTTTTTCATGCTTTATAACATGATAATTGGTTCAGCTGTGTGGAACCACTTCTGGGTCTGACAAGGTCCACCGAGCCAGATGTAACACCAAACACTATTCTCTGAATGGGCATAGTTCAGCACTGTATTACAGACAGGTTTACAGGGTTTCTTTTTCATGTTCATCATGACTGAGATATAAAAGATTAATAATTACAGCTCTGGAACAAAAAGGATCATTATGCAAATTTTAACATTGTGTTCCTGGAGGGAAAAAACTTTCCTAACTAAGCACTTTACTGGAAGATAAACAAGACATTTTCAAAAAGGTCCAGCTAACAGCCTCATCAAATAATTCTGTGATCCTTTCATTATTGCTAGTCAGTCCCTGCAGAAAGACAATTTCTCCTGTTTTACATAGTACTGAGTCTTTATAGTTGAAACCTTCCATTCAATATAACTGTTAATAATGAGGAGTCATTAGCATATATTTTAATGAAATCGATAGATTTTATTTTGATTAAACAGCTTCATGGACTATGGCCTCCACTGCTGGATTTTTATTTTGATGGCTGTGGATAAAACCAGAATTTCTTATTGGAAGGACTGAGTCCAGAGCCAGCATTAATGTGTTATCATGTAGGGTCATGATAGCAATGAAAGGTAATGGAACTCTCTGAGAACAGGAAATAATTTTGTATTAACTTTCACACTATGGTTAAATTCCATCTTTCAAAATATTCAGGAGACATCCCGTGTTCCTACCCAGACTTACTCCTTTTGGATCTTTTTTTTCACTGCGTGTGCTGCCTAGATGTGTTTTTTGCTTAAATGGAAATTTTACAACCAGGAGGAAAGAGTAAGATGACTTAATTGCATTTCTGAAATGGCAGGTTCTGTTCTACAGCAGCTCTATCACTCTTGCACAGATTATTTTAAAAAATGAACCATATCTCAAATTCAAGTTCAGTACTGCATCGCAATTTATTCTCCTCTTATTATTCCTCTATAAAATGAGCTATTCTTAACTATTTTTAGTATATTTAATCCTTAGTTGGTGTGCCACGGAAGTTAACCCAAATCTATAGATGCTATTTCATGTCAAGACCTCACAATAATACCTCCACCTTCTCACAATTAAACTCTGCAGTACTTACCTAAATACTAACTTTAAAAAGGAAGAATCACTTGTGGTCCGTGGTTCCACTTCAGAATTTCCTTAGGGGTGTTTTATTTAAATCTGCAGGAGAACAGCTCAGCATGCACAGGGTCAGGGCTGTATTGACCTCTTGATTGAGGGCAGGAATAGTAGAGAAAATTCTCTGTAGGTCTGGCAAAAAGGGAGTTCTTCAGCAGAAAGATTAGTCTTTTGTCCTCGCTCCTTTAGGTCTTTGGCTAGAAAGATT
>VZSR01003371.1:2642210-2679551 GCA_013398615.1 Brachypodius melanocephalos
CATCAACCCATGTTTTGGTCTCCTAGCCACCTCTTTTGATTTAAGGCTTCAATTTGCCATTGTTTCCCTGACCACCTCACTATTTTTGATCATATTTATCAAATGCAATAGAAAGACTAGAAGTTTTGATATTCGAAATTAATTTAAAATAGGATGGGCTTAGTTGTCCTTCTTTACCCACAGTACTTTCAGTTCTTAATTTCATTCATTTTTTTTAATAATATATATACACATTGCATCGAGTTATAAAAGGCATTAGGAAGAATCCTTGTTATCATTCCTCTATAATTATCTATCTATCTATCTATCTATCTACTTGCAGGCAGGAACAACTAGGATTGCAAGCAACTTAGACAATACATTTTACACCACTGAGTATAGGCACATACAGCCTGAGGTGTTGGTTTCATTAATATCTCATTTTTCTACATGTGCATTTGTCTTGACAGTGCAAATTAATGTTCTAGCAGTAGTGGGTTCTGATGTATGGCAGGAAAAAAAATATAAGCAATCAATTCAGCTTATAAATATTGAAGTGCTACCATATAGAACAACAGGAAGCATTGGAAGACAGAGAAACTTATCAATACACAGTACAAATCCTATAGTTATCTGCAACATGGTTACCTCAATTTTCCTATAAAGCTTTATTCCTAGAAAGATCCCAAATACTCCTCTCCCATTATCTATGGACTTTATCCATTTACTGACATAACTTCCCCTCTCACCACCCCTGAACCCCTGTCATCCTTCACAGCCCCTTCTGCAACTTCTATCAGCATCTTGTGTTATCCTGAGATAATTCTGTATGTCACACCCAGCAATTTCTTTATCATGTCCATTAGTTTTCCATGTCCATGTGCCATCCCTGACATTATGAATAAATTAAGGGAAGAAAATCAGGTTATTCTGATGAGACAAGAGATGTGGAGCAGCCTGGGCGTGGGTCCAATGGCTGGCACTGGCACTTTTCTCCAGACACACACATGATACGTTCTGTGCCTCACAAACCTTGGAGCCATCCACGTAACCTTCCACTCACTCATCTTGCCCTTCCATGGAAAAACATCCCTCAAACCCCAAGTCCAGCCCAGGCAGCCATTTCCAAGCTTCTTAGAGAAGCATTTCCTGATATTTGAATAGGGAAACCTCTGCTCTGGGCTTAGAAGGAAAAGCAAAACCTGATAATTGAAAGAGAAATGTCTGATGAGAAGGTCAGTGAATAAACAGAAAAAAGATGCAGTTATGTTCTTTTTAGCATTTCTCCTACAATACATGCAGTAAGAAGTATCTTCTTTCTGCCAGATGCTGATAACCTAGGATTTAATCACAAGTTTCTATTGAAGAATTCCTCTTTTAAGTGATTTGCCATTAGACTAACTTTATTCTTTTAACAGTATTTTTTTTTTTTTTTTGAGGGATGGATATGAACTTGAGGCTCTCACATAAAATCCTTGGAAGCTGCAAACTTGACAACCAATTCCTCTTTCCGGTCTGTTTTATCTAAAAAAAGTGAAAAATGAAAAAGTCTTCAGGCTTTCTTTAAAAGTGGGAGAAAAATCTAATGACTGATCACTGGCTCTGCAAGATGACTTCTGCATCACTGCTGAGAATTTCCAATCACACAAAACTGAAAAACTCACAGCAAAGCTCTGACCTGCAGCTTTACAGAGCAGATGGTCTGTTGCCAAGAGATGTTGAGGCTTCTTTCTTTGAGATGTAGGTCTGCTGTCATCCTAGAGCATAGAGATGAGTTGATGCAGAGCATTTTTCCCTGAGACAGCTTCCCAAAAGGTCTCCCAGAGCTCCCTGTCACTCTCTCACAGTGCTCAGCCTCTTGCTGCAGTGAGTGAACAAATGTAGCAGTTGAGAATATTGCAGCCATAAACTAGAAACCACTATTTTGTTCTTTACATACTGTCATTTTTTTCCAGGAACAATTTGTTTACATTTGCATTTATATGATATTGAAAAATATCAAATCATATATTTCCTAAAGTTATTCTATTCTTCTCCCTCTAGAAATAAGTGGCGATTGCGCTACCAGCCAGCTTCCAAGGGATTGATACCAATAATGTAAGCAGATGTATTTTTACGTTTTGTTTAATAAAATTGCTTTTATGTAAAGGTCTGCTATTGAACATTTGATAGCTTCACACGAGATAAAAAAAATCTCTGGTATGGAAAGGCAATTATAATTCGAAGAATTATTGCCATAAACTTTAATGTTTTTCAATTTCAATCTATTGTAAGGCAAGAATTTCTCTGGAGCAGTCATATTCAATGTTCCACTGTAAAAAAGAGTAATGGAATAAAAAATACTGTGCGATGTATGGAATTTTATGACAAAAAGGTAAAACCTCCTCAATTTTTTCTCTCTGTAGTCATCTCTACCTTTAGTCTTATTAGTTGCCATGAAAAATATCTGAACAAGTGCCTGTAAGCCCAAATAATTATATACCTGCTTGAATAACTTGTTGATAGAAGCTGAATATCTAAATATTCTTTATGCTTTGGCCTTGCAGCTAATTCATTTTGCCACTGCTGTCTCTAGATTTATGTGTTTTTGGCTAAACTCTTTCTCTAGGCACCAGAGAGAAGTATCACAGGAGGTGATTTACCCTTTTCTTCTCTTTTGGCATTAGGTATCCAGGTAAAAACAGCTGTGTTTCACTCCTGGGAGACTGAAATCAGGAGAAGTCCTACTCTGGAACAATTAATTTCATAGAGAACCGTAATGATCATAGAGCCTTCAATGATCTTGACACCATTAGTATTGCTCAGGTCTTACACAGCACTGAGATAAGACACTGGATCAATTCAATCAGTGTGAAAGTAGGTTTAGATTGGTACTGGGAGGAAATTCTGTGGGGATGCTGAGGCCCTGACAAAATTGCCCAGAGGAGCTGTGGCTGCCCCTGGATCCCTGGAAGTGTTCAAGGCCAGCTTGGATGGGGCTTGGAGCACCCTGGGTCAGTGGAACTTGTCTTGTGGCAGTGGGGTTGGAGCTATGTGATCTCTCTGGTCTTCCCAACCCAAACCACCCCATGGCTCTGTGATTTTATGGAAGAGGGAGTGAACACCATGCAGCTGTGCTCTGGGAAAGCAGACAGGGTCTGGCTGTTCTGTTCTGCTTAAAAGATACAACCCACCCACCCACCCTGGAGGAGCTGGGGGACAAAGGGAGACTTGACATGCATGAACCTCCACAGACTGTGCAAAGTGTTGAGGCTCCACTCCAAACCCAGCAATCCCCCAGGGATGCAGAATGACCCTGTGCTCACCTCCTGCACAGAGCCCAGCCATTCAGATTTAAAGATTTGGAGGTAGGGGCTGACTTCAAGGTGTCACACCTCCCCTGTTTTTGACCTGCTGACAAAAAGAGCAGCTGGTGGCTCCATCAAAGCAGCCCCTGGGCTAGAAATCACTACCCCAGACTGCCAGAGGGAGGACAGTTTGCAAAAATCTATTACTGCTATTTAAAAGCTAAAACTAAGTGATCAAACCATCCCATGTTCCACATCCTTCCAGTAATGGATCACAGTCCAAAACCATCCAGTTATAAAGCTTCACTTGAACAATGGGCTAAAAAGAGAGGAGAAGTGACAATTTTGAAGACCTCTCCTGACTCCAGGGATGATAAAACTTCTGATCTGCTGTAATTCATCAGAGCAGTTGAGCACATTCTCATGTTCAAGTTTACAGGCTGGCACAGTGATTTCAGTGCATTTTATTAAATACACCAAGTTAAGTGCTTTGCTGGCTCCCAGCTCGACACAAATGCCTCTTGAAATGACTCTCAGGGTATTTCTGTAAAAGAAATCAGTGACTAAAGTCGTATAAACTGGAGTCTCCTGGATGCCAAAATAAGAAAATAAGATTTAGCGTGACCATGAGCAGTCTTCTCTTGGGAACTCATCTTCAAATTTTTTAAAAAAAAGAAAAATCTTCATTATAGTTAAAACATCTTATTTTGAAATCAATTTCACTGTCTGTTGAAATACAGGCAAATAAAACAAAAAATAAAAAATTAAATTATTTAGGAGTTTTGTTGTTGTTGTTGTTGTTTTACATTTGGACCATCACAATAATTCTTCAAATACAAGCTAAAGAGTAGAAATACTATTTTTTCTCTTCAACTGTGCTGAGTTTGAGTAACTATCCATTTTAGTTATGTACAGGTGAGTAAATATTTTCAAAAGTTAATTTATCTAAAGAGGATAAGTTATTCTAACTACTTCTTAAGAAGTAGGGAGAATTTATACTAAAAATTTATAATAAATATTAAAAATGTCATCATGCTTTATGTTGGTGCTGTAAAATATTGTTTTAAAAATTAAATTCCATTTAAAATATAAAATTAATGAAAGGGTTAATACAACACAGACTTTGAAATTAAATATTTGATTTTGGGATGAAAAACAATTTTGGGTTTATTTTAATTAACCTAGGGATATTTGTTGTAAGCAAGCCCATTCCACTTTTCTGTGTCTCAAACACACAAAAAATTCCTTTCCCTGTGTCCTGTATTTGATTTTTTACCTCAGGAAAGCCTCTCTCTGAGCTCTGTAGCTGAACACAATGCAGTTGAGCAGGTGCAAATGAGACAAAGAAATAGGAGAGTGATTTGTCTAATAATCGTAAAAGAATATCTATTTTGGAGGTTAATATAGGTAAAATAGCCTCCAGAAAATCTCAGAACGGTGATTATGGTACCTGAGAGCCCAGTGGCGAATGGATCTGAGGAGATGCAGTAGAGATTAGCGATTTTTCTGTCTCTGATGAAGTCGTGGGCTTTGGTTTAACCATCTTCTTTCCAATCTTAAACATCAGTGTTTCCATAGGAGTTTTGCCACAATGCTTGTGAGGTTTGAAAGGAATGGGTAAACAAAACATCAGGGCATGATTATCCAGGTTTTTTCAGATATATTTTCTAATACACTTTCCAGAGGGGAGGAGTGCACACTGCAGGAGGGTTGGATGCTCACTGGGCTGCTCTGTGTCCCCAAGCCTGGGAACAGATGATTAAATTGCACAGAGCATTTCAGATCACTCAGGAGCTCTGCTTCTGGTTCCTCTTTTCCAGACTCTGTGCTGGTGCTCATAGCAGATGTTGAAGAACTCAGCTGGTGATTGGCAATGTCTTGTTTCTCTAAATAAATAACCAAATTAACATTTTTTGGGAAAGAAATGGAAGCTCTTACACTTTACTTTCAGACTTGCCTGTTTTCTCCAGATGTAAAAATCTTAAACCTGGCACCACAAGTCCCCAGTTTGGAACTCCCTTGAATTCAGTTAAGCTCAATGAACTTGAGGTAAGCTCATGGCATGTGGCAGATTTGTAGGTGAAACCAGCTGGGAGGAACTTCATGACTGACACTCCAATAATTTTATATTCATTATATAAGTGATGAGTGTGGAAAGATTCATATGGAGGGATCTTGGCCAAGTCAGCTCAGGCAAAGACATACAAGTGAAAAGCAAAGCAGTCTGATCCCTGATTTTCATGGAACTAACAACCCATCACTGCAGTTCACCTGGGACTTCATGTGTCAGCACTCTGGAAAACTCAGCATGATTTCAGAAAGGATTGTCTGACTGCAGTCCAAGCAATAATTGGAAAAGATTTGGCTGGTCCTCACTCAAAAATGGAGATTTGGTTCCAAATTGTTTGTCTCTAAGCAGAGTAATAATTTTTGGGCTTGAACACACTGAGCCTTTTTTTTTTTTTTTCCTTCTTTGTGAAGAAACTGTGGCTCTAACAAGAAAATAACCTGAATATTTTTTTGACTGGCCAGAGTCTCATAATAATTCTCACAAACACCTCTGCTATTTTCAAATACTGAACTTTTGTCATTGTATGGGACCTGTGATCCTGACCTAGGGACTATGTAAGGCCCAGAGTGGTACAGAACCCAGATCAGCTCACGTTTATAAAAAGCTGTGGAAACCTTTAAGAGGTTGTTTGCCATGTCCCTGGTGTGGTGACCGCCTGCAGCCTTTGAGCTGGGGGTCCTTGGCAGGTCCTTGGCAGGTCCCTTTGCATCTATTGCACTAAACAGCCTCACATTTTAGTTTTATTTTTTATTCTCCCTCTCTGCAGCTGACCTGCACACCAAGATGTGTGTGTTCCCAGATGCTGGAGTGAGTTTAGATAATGATTTTTAGTCTCAGGCACAATTTGGGAATACAGAATATAACGCAGAGCATCAGCTAAGAATGAAATCCTCCTCTGCACTGACCATTCAGCCTGCTGTCACAGTAGCTCTTAAATACTCTTTTTTAAAATTAAAAATATTGCTGTTTACGTGCAACTCTTGGCAGCTTTAATCTGAAGCGCCAGACTCAGCCGTAGCATTTTGTAGCATTCAGTGGAATTGCATGAAATTCAAATCAATAAAAACTGGCATGGTGTGATACATGTGGTGTTTAGTAAACAAAGCAGATGAGATTGACCTGACTGAAAGCTGTGATCGGCACAAACACGCTGAATACAAAATGTGGTGTCGATTTGTGGCACAGCTGAGCTGTGTGTGCGTTTATCCAGCTACTTTGGGAAGATCTAATAGTTTTTAATAGTGATCCAGCCTCAGGTGTAAAGCCCAATATCCTGTTTGTCCCCATGCCTAAAAAATGAAAATAAAAATGGTATACACTGAGATCCTCTCAGACGTTACTGCTTTGCTCAAAACTTATTGGACTCCCTGCCCCGCTCTGGGCATTTATAAATTCCCTAAACAGAAAAACAGGACAACAGAAATAAATTTTTAAAAATATAATAAATTGAAGAGGGTTTTTTAGCTGGTTTTTGGTGCAAAAGCATTACATCAAAAATCCTGTTAAGTAACTTTCTCAGATATAGATATTACAGAAAAAGCTCCATCAGGTTTTTTTGGGTTTTCTGTCTCTCTTTCTCTTTAAAGTAACCAAAAATATGGAATGTAGATACAGAAGGGAGCAAATCTTTGGCACAAGAAATACAGCATTTGGCTAATTAAATGTCAGTTTGTTTTCCCTGGTGTTAAATTCTAATTCTTGTCATTTAGGACACAACAGCTATGGAAAAGGAAAACAGGATCTAGCTCCAGCTTAGGGAGATTGGCAGCCTGACACATCTCATGCCTTGCAGAGTTAATGGAAGTTTTTATTTCTTATCCAGAGCTGGGATTAAGGGACTTAATGAAGTGTCCGACAGAAGGAAAACATTAATTGATGTTGCATGGGAAGTTAAGGGTCATTATATCAATTTTATACCTGTGGCAGAGTAGCCACGTGCTATGAAGCAGTTCCTGTATTAGGTCAGTGGAAAACAGCTTCCTTCACTCCCAGCTACAAATCTCTCTGAGTTATTCCAATTCTGCTGATAAATGCAATATTAACTGAAATACCACCCCAGCTGATTGTCCAGGGCATTTGCTGTGAAACGCTGTTTTAGCCCAGATGCACTCCCTAAACCTGTGAGATTGTCACCTAATGTAAAGATGAAATTAAATGCTGCCATGAATTCTGAGCAAGATATTCCAGGCTGTCCTTAAAATAAGGTGGCTAAATACTAGCCCAGTTTGAATTTTTTTTCTGCTGGGTTTTTTTCTTTCTAAAAGTCAGATGATGATTGTGATGATGATGACTATTATTATTATCATAATTATGTATTTCTTTACATGCCCTCCATAGCTCCTGCTTAGGTAAATTTTTAACCTGGGTACTAGTAATACCAGTAAGAAATGACACAGGAATAAAACTTTTTCTTCCAAAGTTCCAGTAAAGTGACCAGGAGAAAAACCCAAGTTCTCAGGCTGATCCAAAATAAGGCTCAGATGACTTTGGGGGAGATCTAAGCAGGGATCTTTAAAGCGTTTGTGATCTACAACCCCTAGAGACTTTTAAACTCTGTATTTTCTGAGTGTTTTTTTTCATTTTATGGACAAGCATAAACACCTTAATCTTGTAAAGACCAAATATCCCATAAATAGCTTTGGTATAAAAAGATTTCAAATCATTTACAAACTCAGAGGTTATGATTTAATTAAAGTGTACTTAACTATTCCAAGAGGAGACAATATATTTTTTTATTATTATTAGGATATCTGCACTATAAAAAATGGTTATACTTTATTCTTAGCAATTAAAATTATCTTTCAGCACACAGCTCTCCAGGCTCCAGTGTATGCAGAAAATGAAATTTGAATGATTATAATGTTGCCATAGTATGATATTCAAGAATGGATGGCAAGATCTGAAAATTTTTAACACCTTAGGAGGAAAACTTCTGTCAATGTCGATGTAAATTTACAAAAATTTAAAAATAAATTAAAACAAATTTTTATAAAAATAAAAATAAATTCAGATGAAGGAAGTCAGACATAAAAATAGAGCAGGAGGAAAGATGGATAGCAGGGGGTCTGGTCTATCACTACATCCAGTGAACAACACTGTGACCATGGATATTTCTCCTTATTCTCTTTTTTATCCATTTTTGCCTGATTTGATAAATCCTTCCAGTTCACTCACAGGTGGCAACATTTAGTCTCGTTCATCCATTCCTACATCAGCCATGATTTTATGGGGTTATCCAGAATGGCAGCAGGGGATCACTCTGTTCAGATGGGGAGATTTAGAAGGAGCAGAGACCTCTTGGCTGGATGTTATCTGGAAATCTGGATTTCTTCTGCAGCTTGTTGCTGCTCAATCCCCTGAAACAGGAAAATGGATTTGTCACCATTCAGGTCAGCAAAACGGAAGAGAGATTCATTAAAAGATAATGTGGCAGGATGGAGCTAACAGAAAACAAGGACAAAATTGATGTTGTAAGATATTATCTTATGAGACACAGGAGGTTTTTACAAAACACTCCATGCTGAGATATTTTTCTGCCACCTATTTTTGTCTCTGTGCTTTTGAAATCAAGCTCCATTAAGTTTTCATGAATCTTGGGAGAAGTGCTATGTTCTGCCAGGAACCGTTACCTGGCAAATGGTGTGTAAAAAAAAAAACACCAAAAAACCAAAAAAAAAAAACCAACTAGAAATCTGGACAGGGATAACTACTTAGTACAGCATATCAGAGTTTCTTAATTTATGAGGGGTTTTTGGTCCTCTATCCAGAGTTAGTTTATGCTCTTTCCTACTCAAATCACTTTAAAAAAAAAAAACAAAAAAACCACATCAACAACAACAACAACAAAAAAAAAACCAACAAAAAAACAAAAACAAACAAAAAAACAACAACTTTGAAATCTTAAACGAAAGAGTCATGGAAAAATTACTCCTTCGGCAATCACAGATAAAATTCTTCCTTCCCAGCCCTTCTGACTCCTATCTCACTGTTGTGTTTGGGTTCTTCATTTTGTGACTGGTTTGGACCAGGACCAGGTGTGTCTCTGGAAGCTGCTAAACCAGCAAGAAGCCAACCAGATAAAAAAAGGAGGAAATTACAAAAAAAAAGTAATTGGACACAGTGCTTTTCTAGATTGGATTTCTAACTAATGTATTATAGTAAAAGTCTGGATCTACATTAGCATGAATAAAATATCAGGCAGGGGAAAACACATTGAACGATTTAATTTTCCAGTTTCTCAGGTACCCATCCTTTTTCTGTTTTAAAAATTATATTATTCTCTCCTCTCACGAGGAAGTTGCGCAGCCAAGTTCACCTGTGCATCAGAAACCAACTCCAAGCCCTGCAACCAACACAAAACCTCATTATCCTCTGCCTAAAATCCATTCAGCTCATGCAGCTGGGGAAGTTCTGCACTATGAGGAGACAAAGAATGTCTTACACCCTGAACAAAACAAAAAGCCAGGTTATTTTCCTGACAGGAAGGATGAATCCTCTGTGTGATCCAGTGCACTTCAAAGTGAACACCTCCTCGAATTGCTCAGGAAGGAGGACCTGAGAACAGACCAGGGCATTCAGTTTGGTTATCCTGATGGATGTTAGCTGTGGCTGCATCTTTCCACTGCTGAGAGACAAACCTGGCAGCTCCCTGCCTTGGCTGTGACCTGTTCCCATTGTTTCTTTCTAATCTATGATGGATTTGTTGCTATAAGGGGCTTTGCGTGTTTCTCTCATGCCACTGGTTCTCTTTCAACAGCTTCTTCAAACACCCTGCACTCCTCTTTACAAGCTGCCACACTGACATCCTCCTTTACATGAACATCCCTCAGCTCTGCAGCTGCTGGTATCAGAAAGGGAAACATAACTCAAAAAAACCCCACCAAAGATAGAAAGGGCCCTTCATCCTCTTCCTGCTGTGAGAAATGTGATTCCCTTCCACTCTTCTGATGCTCACACAGGGCATCACTCACAAGATTTGCAAAAGGTTGTGTGCATAGAAGGAAATACTTCAATAACAAGGCAATTTCTCTGGTAAAAATGGGCCTAACAAGTGATATAGCAACTGTTTGTTCAAACAACACAGGGCATGTTTCTTTGGAGTGAAAATAATTAATCACTGGAACACTTTACCTGAGTCCTCCAGCAATGGGCTCTGCTAAACTTAAAATTTAAAAAAAAAAACCTATAGAGACAAATGTGGAAAGGTATGCATATGAAATGCAAATCAGAGTATGGGTTGGAAAGATAAATTGTTCAGTGAAGAATTACGCTTGGAAAGTCTTGATCTTCTGGCTTTTTGTCCCAAACTTTTGTCTCTGTGGAGCTGTGGAGCATTATCTTGGCATCAGCACCAGGTAAATAAGAAAAATATGTTGTTCATAGTCTTAAACTTGCTACAAGGGGAACTTTTCTGTGCTGAAAAATACACAGGGGGTGTGCAAATCTCTGTGACTGGAAAACACTGGGAGGAAATGATTCCTTTTGCCATCTCAGTTGTTTTCTGAATAATTCCAGCTATTGAAAAAACAACACAAAACAACAGATAGACTAAATATGAACCTCAGCCTTCATTCGAAGCAGAGAGATGTCCCTTAGGTGCAGCATAAAGACTGAAAATACCAAGAGTGGAATCCAGAAATCAAAGGGCAAGTGGTATTTCTGCTTTCCACCTTAAGTCCTTTGAGTCTATTAACCCAAGTTAGTTGCCATTAATTCCTTTACCAGCACTAGACAAAAAGGTTTTCCAGCCAGTAACATATTTAATTAATATTCCAGCCATGTACATATTTTATAATTTTTATTACTATATCATAGTCAGATTTAGCGTAGCAGCCAATTGCATAACTTGATATGTAACACCTCGTTGTGGTTTATTTCTGAAGGAAGTCTTTCCCCTTCTTCCTCTCCAACAAGAAAAAAGATTACAGAAGTTTAATTTCCCCTCTTCCTCCTCTTCCCACAACTTTAGACATTGAGCATGATGCCAAAGGTCTGGAGTATCATTTTGGTCAGGTGTGGTCACCTGTCCTGGCTGTCTCTCCTCAAACCCTTCCAGGAAACCCCATGCCCAGCCTGGCTGCAGGAAAAGCAGAAAAAGTCTTGTCTCTGTGTGATCCAGCTCAGCAATAACAAAAACATCTCTGTGTCATCAACCCTGAGCTCAGCACAAGCCCCAAACACAGCCCCACACCAAATTAACTCTACCCCAGCCAAAACCAGCACATGCAGTAAGACACTTTGGTGGTTGATTTTATTGCCTGGATTATTATTATGGTGCAACTGGGGAAGGGAGACATCCTATGTCCAGTGAGATAAAATGACAGAAGACAGAGATAATGAAATGAAAATATCAAAATTCAGTTATGTCCATTTATATATTTTGACATAAACATAAACTGGTGCACATACTGTTTCACAACCTTTATAATACATCAAATCCTTACACTAGAAATTAAAGAAAAGTTATCTTCCCTCTGACCTCCATACTGCCACAACCCAGGATGCTCATGTTATTTGTAAACTTTGTCTGAGTTTCAAGTGCAGGTATTATCTAATTTCTCTTTTCCTGATGACTTTTGAAAGTGCTTGTTGCTGCACAGATGTGGAAAGCTAACTCAGTATGAACACATTTGGTAATAGATTTCCACATCATCACTATCTCAGTGTCACAGGTCTAAATACACAGCTGTGACAACCTGCCCATCCTCAGCCTACAGATGCTGATGACCATGGCTGGAGAAAGTGGAATGGGAAGAGATGAATGGGACAGAAAGGACCCCTGGGACCTCATACCTCACATACTCAATCTTTTAAGAACTTGTTGTAGAGAAAGAGGAAAAATTCCCCTGTGAGCTGGAGGATGTGACCATCCAGAACCTTTGTTTTCATTCCTGTATTGCAGCTGGCATTCCAGATGCAAACCTTCTGTTTTCAAGCTTATATTTGAGATGGCCAAGATGCCATCCAGAAAGACACTGCTTCTATGCCTTGCAATATGGGAAAAAAATATATATGGCAAGTAAAAAGTTCAAATCCAAATCCAGCAGCTAAAAAACCCCAGCTTTTCATTTAAAAGTAAGAAGCTTTTCAAAGACAGAAAAGGATTTTGCATGAGAGGTTTTACAATCTAAATAGAAATAAGAGATAGGACAAAACCTTTTCCAGCCTCCCAAGCTGTTGCATCTCCTTTATGTATTTTCTCTGACCTTGACAACTTGAGTCTGTTTTGTTCAGCTCATCTTTTTGTTTTGGCTTTTGCACACTGGTCTGTACATGTCCCCATGTGTCTGGTGCATCTGATAAGCCCTCTATCTCAAATCCTCTCATTATCACCATTCCACTGCTCTCTCTGATTAGGTATTCAGAAATTGATTCGCACTTTTGTCCTGCCCATTTAACAAACATCCATTTCCAGCCTATTCAGCTTGCAGTTATGTATGTTCACGATTTTTCCATGGGGAAAATTCTGGCAAGAAACCACCTTTTCTTTTCATTGTCTCTGGTCAAAACCTCCTTTGAGACTTCCCTTTGTCCTGATACTTCTGAGAGATCTTGGTGGAGGTCCCGAGGTCCTGCTTCCGTTGCAGAAAAATAAACCACCAATATTTCCCTGTATTTCCCAATCTGTGTCATAGCAGTTTATTTCCTCCAGTCTCCTACAGAGATTAGAATCTGCTTTAGATCCACATTTTAAAAGTTCTTAAAGTCCTGACTTGTGCAAAAGGTCATAAAGTGTCACCACAGAAATTATGAGGATGGATAAAAAGGTGTTGCTATCTCACTCTTAGAGAGAGTTAAATCAGGAAGACAGCAAGTAGCACATCAGCGGCAGAGCTGCAACTTAGCCCCCATCTTCTGAATTCCAAAATGGGCTTTCTGTATGAAAACAGCCTTTCTTGCTTACTAAATATGCATTGGAACTGTGCATTACCTCTCTCTGTGTTATGTGGTGTGTGATTAGTCATGCCATGGGATTTTCATTGGCATTCCATTCTGTCAGTGCAGAGATCTTTCTATTTAACCCATTCCTCATGCTGCCTTTAAGCAAATGGAATTGTACTGCCACTTTTCAGAGTCCTATATTTATCACTTCAGGAGTCAAAGGCAAAAATAAACAACTTACTCCTTTAATCAATATAATGTCCGATTTTATTTATCCCAATTTTATTTTAGTCCCCTTCACTCTCCCTGCAGTTCTCTTCATGCTCTCAGAAATGCTGAACTTCTAGGGAATTTTCACCCATCTAGCTCTTCACTTTCCAGTGCCCTCACTTCTTTGCTTGTAACAAAGAGAGATGTGTGTTGACTTCTGTGAAGCTGCTCAAATTTAGGTGTATGGTCTTATTTATCTGTTTATTCTATTTTATTTGCAGCTACAGAAGTGTCAATATGAGCAATGCCAGCATCTAATGTTGGCTGTCTTGGTCCTACAGTATTTTAGAAAACTATATACATAGTAGTAAACTTTAATGTTTCCAATTTGGCAATAAGCTGAGTTTATCTGAAGACGGTTGGGGTTGAATTTAACGTCATTATAATTGTTAATAGGTGTACTACAGATCTCAAATTGTAGCAAACTTTTTTTTAATAAGAAAAACTTTTCTCACTGTCAGTGATGAACTGCACCTGCACTGTGTTATTGTAAGTCCTGCTCAAGATTTATAACACCTGTGAATGGGTGAATTTTATTGTCTTTAATAACAGGATAGATTAGGCAGGAGGCAGTCAGCCAGCACTTCTGGATGCACCTGCTTAGTCAGTTCTGTGTGCTCTGAGCCCTCACCCCCTGATTTTATCTCTGGCAGTTCCTGTGCCCCATGGAGACTAATGGACACAGAGAGAATCATACCACTTATTAAGGGGTCTGAAAACACATTTAGATATCTACCTTCAGGGCTGAATTTTATGGAGAACAGCATGTTCTTCGCAAGCTGTGTTTCAATGCCCAGGATGTCACGTCCCACTGGCACTCAGCTGGTGCAAACTGGAAGGGTCCATTAAGTTCCCAATGGGGAGTTAAGCATTACCAAAGTGGGAGCTCTTAGAAATGATGCAGCTCAGGAGGGCTGTCCATGTGAGAGTGAAAAGTGCACTTTTTTTGGTAATATCAGGAGTGGTGGAAATTCAGCACTGTCAATTTTAAACTCGGATGGTGGTTTCCTGCCTAGTCTGTCTGCCCGAGTTATGACAGATTGCAATCGTCCTCAGCTCCCTTGGTACCAAGCTGACATCACCATTTTAGAGACATTCAGATGTGTCTGCTCTTTCTGAAGGAGCTGCTGCTACCTGTGGTGATGCACAGCATTTCTCTCTGGAGTTTGAAATTAGGTGGGAACACTAGAGCTGAGTGCATGCACAAACCCTCATAAATTAACTTTATCGCACTTGGTGCAGCTCACTAGCAATGGCTAGGCTGGCTCCCACATCAAACACTTATGCAGGGCATAAAACAGCCATAAAGAGAAACTTTGGTGAGCACTTCAGGCACAAATATCTGCATCCATCTAACATTAAGTGATAAGACTCCCATAGCAGATATCTAGAAGTTTGGCACTTGAGTTGCATTAAATGCAAAATTTCTACATTGATTTTAATGCTGCCTCAAAAAAAGGAAAAAAAAATAGATCAACTGGTGCTTTGATTAACTTTTTTTTTTTTTAATATTTAATCAATCCCTTACCAGCTGAGGCTGCTAAATTCTATTGCAAAGTTTGTCCAATAGATGTTCTATGCAATCTTTTCATTGTTTGGATTTCTGGGATCAATAACTCCTATGAAAGGTAATTTGTTCCACTGTTCTCTTTTAAGTTCCTGTTCTTACACTATAGCAAATAATTCTAGATATTTCTTAAGGTATATTATTTTCATAATTTAAAACTGGGCAGTACAAAAGAAAAATTTTTCTTGTGGAGAGTCACCAGAAAAAAAAAAAAAAGAAAGAAAGAAAAAAAAAGAAAAAAAGCCAAAATTACAAAAGCAATTAATCATATAAATAAATTTTTAAAAATTCTGTTGAATAAACTGAATGACGAAACTGAGTGGCAGGAATTATTCTTTCCCATAAGGTGATGCTTTGCTTGTCTTCATTGTAGGTTGATGAGATCTGCCTCAAACGTAGAGGGATACAGATAATTTCCATGATTTATTAATTGAATATGAATATTTTCTAACTAATCCATGAGACCATTTAGGTGGCTTTAAGGAGAATGAGATAAAATTAGCAGTGGCAGCAGTGCTGAATACAACAGATGCCCACACTGTTCATTTCCTCATCCACAGTGCAGATGATGGGGCAGAGTGAACTTTCAGCAAACTTGCAGATTATGCTAAGTTATGGGAAGAGGCTGAGATACCAAAATGTAGAGTTTCAGACCAACTGAGTTTGTTATTCTGGAGCACTGTTAGTCAGGAGACAACTTGCAAAGTCCACCAGGGAGAAACTGAAGTTTTTCATATGAGCTGGGAAATGCTCCGAAATCTTGCACAGAGCTCTGGGAACTCCCTGCTGGAAAGGGCCAGAGAATTTCTGTGGATGGATCAGGAGCCAAAGATACATTCTCATCTTTAAAGGATTTGTAGGGTTCAGGTCATTTCGTGAAGCACAGGAAGAGGCTGTTCAAAGAGACTAAAATCTCCACCCTGAAACTTTTAGAGCTGGCTGGGTACAATTACCAGTTATACAGTTCATGGCTGCCCACAGCCCTACTTTGATCCAAAGGCTGAAGGTTTCTAGAGGTTCTTTCCAAGCAATGTATAAGTGATTCTCTATCTGCATCAGGTTCTGCAGCTCTGAGTTGAAGACAGAATATTTCTCAGTTGATGCAAGTCCCCAAACCTGCATATTTCAGGTCTGTCACCCACCTCAGCTCGTGTTCTGGGGGCAGAACAAGGCTGTCCTCATTGAAACGGGAGTTTTAGTTCAGGAACAACATTATGCTGACATGACTGCTGCATTTCTACATTAAGAGTTATTTTTTTGCAGCTAAACCGAGTGTTTCTGTAGAGCACTGTTGGTAGAAGGCTTTAAAACAAGTAACAGATATTTCAGTCCACACTGAATGCAGAAATTCCAGTACACAATGTCTGTAAAGTACTACACCAGGTTTTGTAAAAGAAACTAGAATTTTGAGGCAGGAGAAAATTTTATGCAACTTTAAACTCATTTTGGACACCACTGATATAAATTTCACTGCAGAGATATTGAACTGCTTTTTTATTGAATATAATAAAGAGTTTGAAAGGGTATTTTGATTTATATCACCATTAGATTTTTTATATCAGCATTTGTCTTTGAGATCCTAATTATTGCTTTCAAAAAAAGTTAATCACAGAATCACTAGGACTGGAAAAGACCTCTGAGGTCTGCCTTGCCAGCCAGATCAGACCATTGAGTTCCACATCCAGTTTTTCCCAGGACACTTCCAGGGACAGGGACTGCGCCACCTCCCTGAGCTCCCTCACCTCCCATTACAATGCCTCTCATGAAGAAATTCTTCCTGATTCAACCCTGGAATAGGTTTCCCAGAGAAGCTGTGGCTGCCCTATCCCTGGAAGTGTTCAAGGTCAGTTTGGACAGGGTTCTGAACTGCCTGGTCTGGTGGGAGGTGTCCCTGCCCACAGCAGGGGGTTGAAACAAGATGGTCTTCAAGGTCCCTTCCGACCCAAACCATTCCATGGTTCTGTGGCTATATGGTTTCCAGACACTTTTTTAGACTTTCTTTATTTCAAGTAAATAAGTCAAGGTTTGTCATGGTTCATATGTTAATTTGTGAAGGGAAATCTGTTCCTCCCAGTCATATTTCCTCTGTTGTCGTATTTCCTACTTGACGCTCCAGAGACACAGGCTTTGGGTTGGCTGCACATTAAACACTGTGGAGCACAGTTTCCAAGTTCTGAACTTGCCAAAGCAAGAGATGTAACTTCTGTTGCTGCCCCCAAGGGCTATTACAACATCCAGCAAGATGCCATGGATAAATAATGGGTTTTGCACCACATATGTTAAATTCTACATTATCCTCAGAGGAACTTACTGAATACAAAGTTGATAAAGTCGTTAGAGGCAATGCCTATCTAAATCTTTCTTTAAGACACGAAATCTCCCTGACTGACTGAGTATGCAGCTACTTACAGGAAACTCAGCTGTTTAGCTGTGATCTTCTGGATGAGTTGTCAGTTTTCAGTATAACAACGTTTTTGAGCATGTGAATGTCTCCTTAGCGTCAAAGTAATTATTCTTACTTTTCAAGTTATGCACAAAAGCTTAAAAGCTTAAAATCTTTTGTCAGTCACAGTTCATCTCAGAAAGAATAACCATTGTGCTCTGCTTTACCTTTGAGACAGTTCTCACAGGAAGTAGGATAAGGTATCATTTCTTTCTCCATTTCTGCTCGAGCAGAGAGTGGAAAAATTAAGTATATGGTTAACTGCTGTAGCATAATATAAAGACTTGAGAATACCTCAGTTGAGATCAGAACTCAAACACAACTATGTTTTCTGTAAGCCATCTGTATTTCTGTAATTGGCTCCTCTCAACCCCTCAGAATGTGTTTTCACACTCCTCTAAGACTCACATTTCAGTCAGTGGCCATGCTGACACCATTCTGCTGCAGTGAGCCACGAGCAGGTCCCAGAGGACAGCTCCTCTGAGCTCCTGACAGAGATCCTTATGGCACCACACAGCAACCTGGATACAGCTCCAGGGGTGCACTGAGGTCACTTACACACCTCTCAGAAAATGTGTCTGAGTGCTGCTGGCTGTGCACACACTCCAGCTTCCTGCTGGAGGATGCATCTCTCTGAAATGCTTCACATGAGACTCGACCCTTTTCATTTACTCCACTGCTCTCCCCACACACATTACCCAGCTCTCTTGGAGTACCATGGAATCTCATGGCAAACTTCCACAAGGGTGAGACTGATCACAGATGTGTTTACAGCCAGGATGGAGCTCTGCAACAGCCCCCAGAGAGAGCTGTCTGGAAAATTCAGTACAGCAAGAAACTCCATAAGCTTTGCTCCATCCTTGACAGCTGTTTATTGAGTTTATAATCAAATCCTCCTTGGGAAGGACCTCAATGAGCCAACAGACTTGGCTGAATGGAGGTTTTGTTTGCCAAAGAGCTCTGATTTGGTTGGCAAGCAGAAAAGTCAAAACCAAAATAGGCACCTAGTCAATGTTGGTCAGTAATCAGTATCACAAGTCTCCTGAAGTTAGTGTAAGAAGTGAGAAGTAAGATGAAGCTAAATTTGCCCCATGTGGCACAGCAGGGTATCAGAACTCAGATGGAAATTTTCAGATTTCCCCAAAATTTTGTCCAGCAGTTCCTGTTGTACTTAGACCAAGTGATAGGCATGGCTTGTAAGCTTATAGGTGTTAATTAACATCTGAAAAGTCTGACCATCCCAGAGATCTCAGAAGGCATTCCTGCTGCAAAATTGACCATTATTTATAGATAAAAAAACTCTTAAATAATCCATAACACGTTTTCTGCAGATGAAGAACACCACAAACCACTTCCACATGTGCTATATACTGGAAGACTACAACTTTCCATTTTTCAATCTAAGAGAATAAAAAGACTTTTCCAAATGAAAATCTCACCTTGGGATTTCAGAAAACATTATAAACACACAAGTACATATGCAAATATATACACACGTGTGTGTATATATTTGCTTTGACACAACAGAGACCACAAACCTAAATTTGGCCAAGTTTGTAGGATTCTTTTTATCCATTTCAACAGATTTCTAACCTCATGTGGCTTTAGTCTGGTGGGACTTAAGACTCTTACCTTTGATGGATGGCCTTTAAAATGAATTTTTATATTGCAGTCCACACGAGGCCAGTGCTGTCCATAAAGTGCCAACAAAAAGGTGAATCAATCTAAATAAACTCCTTGGGACCAATGCTAATCAGCATCAATGAGTAAGAAGTGGAGATTCCATACAAATATGTGCAAGGGGTTTGTGTGCAACTATCAACCAGAAAGGACCTGGAATGGGTGGAATTCATAGCATTTATTAGAATGACTGCCACACAGATTCACAAAAAGGAATGCATTTGTAAGACATGTTGGGGAAAGATGCCACTGACTGGATAGTGGAAGATCTTGCTTATTAAATTAAAAATAAAAGAGAGAATTTCTGATATAAAGTGTTTAAGACATGTATCTTGTCTTGACTATGACCTGCAGTCATTGCTGGAAACATCAGTAAAACACTGGACAAATGCTGAAACCAATTATATATTTCCTCAGGAGGAAAAAAAGGATGATGAAGGAATGCCTTTGGGGTGAAGAACCAGCTGGGGGAAACTAAAGTTGTTAAAGAGCATGATTTTAAAAAGATTTTTAAAAATCTTGCACAGTGGACAGATGAAGCAAGAATGATGTACAACAATCACATGAATGAACTCCCTGAAAGGTTGGAGGTTCATCTTTTGTCAGAGAAATCTAGACAAGTTAATTAGGAAAAGCATGTACTGCACTGGAAAAATAATGGTAAAATCTGAAGTCAGATAAAAGCACAATCTGAGATTTACCAAAGTGACTGCTTGTCACTTCTGCAATTTGTTATCTTCCTGCTTCAGCTTCATTTCATAAGAGAAAAGGCTATTTAATGATTCAAAAAAAGGAGAAAGAGGTGATTGCAGAACTGTTTTATACATATGACCTAAAGTTGTAGGGTTGGAATAAGGAAGAAGGTTGATTATTTGAATTACTCTCTGAATATTTTTTTAATATTTTCGAGCAAGAACCTGTCAGGAGGATGGGGAGGAAGGCAACAGTCCATGAGATAATGCAGACAGCTAGACTTCTTGTGTCTATTGTAAGGCTGGAGGCAAAGGACCGAGTGCAAACAATGAGGCTGGGAAACAAAAGGGTATAATTATAATTGCTATAAATATAATTACAGGGAAAAAAAAGATAAAACTCAACTAACTAGATCTTGGATCTATTTACAAAATGAGCAGTACATTCCTTCTGAAAGTCATTTTTTAGATGGATGTAAGCAAAACGTACATGAGCAGAAGAGATTAGGTAAAAAACTGTTTGGAAAAATGTGTCTTTGGGAAAGAAATGGTTGGTTGTGTTTAAAATGCTCTTATGCAAGAAGAAGTGAAAAAGTAACTTTAAGTGAATTACTAAAGAACAGTAGAAAATGGAAAATATTAACTTTATACTGCTAAGGTTGAGGTATTTACAAGTATAACTTAATTTAATCTTGTAGTCACTCCATTTACAGCCAGAGGAAGAAGTGGACTTTTCTAGGACACAATTCCTTCCATCTTAATGAAGACATCCAAATTAGGTCAGATGAATTGCACTCCAGTAGTGACTATGTCATCCCAATGAGTACAAAGAAAACTTAAATGTCTGCCTCATATGTAGATATCTACATTTGTAGGCATTTCCAGTCATGGGATATGAATCTCATTCTAAGACTTTATTTAGAGTGGCACAGAGGACACCAATCACAAGTAAAGCAAAAGCATTGGGTAAGAAAGGATTCCTAAAGCTGGATAGCCAGACCCAGATTCAAGCATTGGTATGAAATTGTCAGATAACAATATAAAACATCACCAGATCAGAAGACTTTCTCCCCAAGATGTGGCCCTCAAGAAAAAAAAAAAAAAAAAAAAAAAAAAAAAAAAAAAAAAAAAAAAAAAAAAAAAAAAAGCATCAAAATTTTCATGTGAAAAAAGGCAGGGATTTTTCAGCCCTTCTTTCAATTTCTTACAAAGTGTGTGTTAGATTATGTATACAGTAAATATAAAAAAATAAAAGGGAAAAGTGTGAAAACTTTTCACATTGGTGGAAATGTTCATATTTTTGTTGAGACTAGCAAAATATATCAGTGTCTTTAACAGGAGCTGGGGAAGAGCTGGATATTTAAAAACAAGAGCAGCAGACAAATTATTTTTGGCATTTTGGAACTTAATGGTATCCACCATGGCAAAACTACTTAAGATGAGATTGGATCTATGCCTCACATTTTTCTTCTCAGTATCCTTCCCATAGGAAGAAAAGAGATAAATGTAGCATCAGTAGGCAAGTCACAACTTCCTAATCAATATTTTGGTTTCCATGTATGTGTAATCTTTCTGTCTCACTCCCGCTCTCAAGACATAAAAGTAACTTTGGGAGAGACAAACAGCCACCATATCACAAAGAAATCTGGGACAAGGGTGTGTAGCTGTCAGATTTGTACAGTCACACTTTATTTGTACTGTTATACTGGGGAAAAAACAGAGATGTACTTAAAATCTTTATAATGGGAAACTTTTCTTGTGTTTGGATTCCATTAGAATGCGAACCAGATTTGCAGCAGAAAATGAATACAGCAGGATTTAACACCTTGAAAATTGAAGTGTAGGAAACAAATTAATGGATGCCTGTGGAGTGGTTTTCCTCTGGCAATGAGAACAATTCAGTGCTGCAGTAAATTAGACCAGATTATTTCTGTGAACAGAACTTTATTGCAAACATCTTCTCTTGTTTTGTTAGTAAATGGCTACAATTGGTTGCGATAGCCTACAACTATGTTGTGTTTATTACTCATAAGAATTTGCCAAACAGATGCATTTAAAAGTCATTTCCAAGCTCTGAGTCTCTTGCTAGCTGCTTCTTAGAAGCTGTACTGCAAAAAGAGTCTGCCACATACTTAATCTGGGATTAATGTAATTTATTGTACGCTGGACTTGGGGTCAAGCCATATTCACAAGTCTGTGTGCATTTTATTGTGTTGGTTGCTCACTCATTTTTCTGAGACTAGATTAGGTGATGACTATTAAAAAAAAAAGGAAAGAGAAGGAGAAATGTATGATAAATAATGCAGCTTTCTTTTTAAAATTAAAAAAAATAAATCTGTGTTGGATTTAATAGCCTCTCAGGATTCAAGAACATTTTTGCAAGTGGCAAACACATGTTCAGATACAGACAGATAACTAACAACACTTTATGAATCAGGCAGATTGGATGTTGTCACCTTTCCTGCGATGAATTCAGCAATCATGGGAAACTAGAACCATGTTTGGCTTTGATCTGGGAAAGCATAAGATAGGTAAACTTAAAAATTTGCTGATTCAAAAAAAATGCACACAAGGAAAGAGATAAGAGACACAAACAGAAAAAAAGGAGTGGGGACTTGTTCTATGATTTTATTTTGATTTACTACCTTTATTTTGAGGACAAAGTAGATTTTGTCACAGGGCGATAAATTGCATGATCAGCCAGGAATGAGTGTGGAAGTCATGGAATCCAAATCCAGCATGCTGATGGCAGACCACCAGGTGCTCCTTGAAAACCAGGATCTTGACAGGTTTAGCTCTCCCTGGCTCAAAAACTTATTTTTTCATGTGTGAATATATTTGCAGAGCTTTGTTTTCCTGGTGGGAGTTCATTTCTCCTTTCTTTCAGTAGATGAGGACTGCCCAAGTTACAGGGAAGGTGGTGGTGAGGATGTGTCACACACGGCCGTGCCAGGTGTTGGGAAATGCAAATGAACTGCAGAAGCAATACTCTGCACTCTCCTTGGAATGATTTCACTGCTCCTGGAGCCACAGTCTACTCTTCATTTGTCCAGCCTGCACAGTTTTAGGTGTTCAGCTTCCCACCTGTCTGCTGCCCACAGCTCCTTTTCCTGGGACAGTGATCAACGTGGTGGACATTGGACATGACCCTAAGAAAGGTTTAAAATTACACAAAGTTCTTTCTTTCATTCTGCTGGTTCAACGTACTGAAACAATTGTGTTTTTCTCATTACTCCTATCCTTTACTACTAAAGGATATTCTATCCTATCCTATTAACTACTAAAAAATTTCTGGTCAATTCCAAACTATTTTACTACCATGCCCCAAAGAATTATAACTACATGGATTCACTCATTCCTTGATCTCTCCAAAGGCAACACAAGTTCCAAGCAGCTCAGTAGATCACGACAAAGGTATTTGTGGTATGGGATGGTTGAAAAACAAAAACTTGTGCTTATGAAACTGTCATTACTTTCTTCCTCAAAGAAATGATCCAGTGATTCAGAATGCATGGATGGATGGATGGGCCATCTGATTATATTGTCTTCATTGAATCCACCCCGAAGCAAGAAAAAAAAAGCTGATGGATCATATAAAAAGAAACAGTAAAGTCACATAAATGCAAGCAACATTTCTTTCCCTTTTAAGCCATTAATGTTGAATACCATAATATATCAGTTAATATTTTTGCTTCACTACGTTCAGAATCAAATCCCCTCACTTGCTTTGAATGAGGTAAAGTTGCTTTGCTTTTCAGGGTGTTTATGGATTATCAAATGATCTACAGAATATAAAGTAGGTTAGAATAAAGAAATATATATTGGGTTATAAATCCAGTATTTTGACCTAAATACTGTGAATCTTTCTATAAGCAAAAATTTTGAAAGCTGTACATTTGTACAAAAAGGATTTCAGAGCATGATAGTATATATAAATAATTTTATATTTTCTTGAAGTAGTAAAATAAATGCAGTATATGTCTCTGGATGGAAACTCCAAACATTAATGTTAATACTCTTTTAAAAAGTGATTCCAGAAAAAGTGGAGGAAAAAAAAAAAAAAACAGTAGTACACTGTGACTTTCATACCAGGTTGCATTTTGTGTGTGACATATGTTTGTGCCTGTGCATGCATATTAATATGGCACTATGTAGTGCAAGAGCTTTGGTGATCATTCTGCCTTAAATTATGATATCCTTGTTTCTAAATCCATTGAAAATCAAGCTCTAAATTTTGTTTACAAGTTGTGATTCAACTTTTAAATAAATATCTCTTCTTTCAGATTTTTCAGGAGATTGTATCACTGTTGTAACTGTAGGGTAAGGCTGACCTTAAGATGTTAATTTTTTAAGGGTTTTCTTTTTTAGTCTTCCTCACATTTTGATAGTACAAAACCCATGCTCTGCAACTGATTTTATTGTAGGAAGGAAGCCATTAATGGGACAGCTGAAGTGTGATGAATTGGACAAAATATAGACAAGACCACATCCAGCCTTCACCAGGCAACCCCTCAAATACTTTATATTCCTTTCAGCAGACTGGATGCTTTTAGATACTTTGAGTATCTAAATCATAAGATATAAGGTTTGCAAACAAGAATCTTCCACAGGACAACTTCTACTACCCCAGGGTGCTCCAAGCTCTGTCCAGCCTGGTCTTGGACACTTCCAGAGATCCAGGGACAGCCACAGCTTCTCCGGACATGCTGTGCCAGGGCCTGCCCACCCTCACAGAGAGCAATTTTTTCCCAAGATCTAACCTAAATTTGTTCTCTTGTTTACAGCCATTTACCCCGTGTTCTGTCTCTCCATCCCTTGTCCCCAGTCCCTCTTCAGCTCTCCTGGAGCCCCTTTAGGCACTGAAAGGGGCTCTGAGCTCTCCCTGGAGCCTTCTCCTCTCCAGGCTGACACCAGCAGCTTTCTCAGCCTGTCAGCCACCATGTACCGTGGAAATGGGCATTTGAGTCCTGGAAGAAAATAGACTATTTGATGATGCACCAGGATAAAAGCACACTCAGATAGGAGGACAGAGGATTATTATTGGTTGTGTTTCTTCCATTTGCATGACCCATGTGAAAAGATACGATGAACAATGAACATTTCTAAAGACTTCTCACCACCTTAGGGACATATTTGCTTATTTTGGGTCTAAATTCATGTACAGAAACAACTATCAGCTTTTTCCATTGAGTGCATTTCCATTGTATGTCTGTAGTGCAGAACTGGTCTTTGTTATGCGTTACCTTAGTGTTATTTCCTGAACAATTAATTCTCTGCTGACTATGAACCTAGAGAGAAGAAAAAGCCTCAAAATAATTCAAATAAATAGGTTGTGGTGTTTTTAATTCCTGACTGCCAGTGGTAGATACATTTTGCAAATGTTTTAAACTTGTTCAGAGGTTCCAGTTTCAGTTCTCAGATGTTATATCAGTGTTCTCAGATGTCGCTGCATTGCAGAAATAAGTCACACTCAGCTGAACGACTGTGAGGGAGAATATTGCATGAAAACATTCCAAAGGAGAATGTTAAACTCTGCATTTTCAGGTGCAAGCAAAGTGATGGTTTGATGAAATGGTATCAGTAGTACAGGAACCTCCAAGGGCCCCTTCAGCAGCCACAAAAGGGGCTTTAAAAAGACTGCAGTAATTGCCTGCAAAGAACTGTGTGATCATTAACTGTTAACCTGAAACTTCAATAATGTTTTATTTTACCCATGAGTGCTTTTTTCTCTTTCAGAGTGAGCTCTGCTATGCTCTAAATCTTCCCAGAAAAATCCCCTCAACCTTGCTGGTGCTGTGGAATGAAACTCCACCTGCTCTCTGACCAAACATGGCCTGGCTGGTTGTTGGCACCAGCACAAAATAGTAGCATAAAATTATCACTTATGCAATGTAATTGGAAGGATTGTCAAGAATAATATAGGGATTTTATTGCTAAATCATGAGGAGAAAAAAACAAACAACAACAAAAAACAAAACACCAAAATGAAGATGATTTTTAAACTAAGTCTACAATTTTTATTTTTTTAAGAGGTTCTTTAAGCTGTATTATACAGTTATCCCCCCACCCTCAGATTTAGCATGGATTTATCAAAATGTGTAAACAATGTGAGACTATAAGTTTGTGTCCTGGAAACTTTTTTGACAGCTTAGCAGGTGTATAGACAGCAAAAATACAGTGAAATGCACACAGGGAAGATGGAGATGCTATAGGAGCTCTCCCATCAACACTGATGGGTGTGGCAATTCTCTCCAATTTACTGCAGGTCTAATTAGCTGAAATAGGTAACATATTTAGGTAATAGCACTGCCATTAGCTCAGGAGCTGCCACATTTACAGGAGATGTGATTATCTCCTGGTAAATGTGCTCTCTGTATCAGGGATAACTATGCCTTGTAGAATGTAATACAATAATTTGATTTTTTACCTAAGGATGACAAGCATGGACTTGGCTGTCCCCTTTGCAAAGGTTACAGCAGAAATTCAGATTCCTACACAAAAATGTCCACTGGCACTGTCACGTTTTTGAAAGTGGGTAAATAAAGTCATCTTCAGCTGTCTTATTCACTAAAAGGGAGAAGAAAGGGTGCCTAATCAAAAAGTTTGTGAGAAAGTGTAGATGAATTGTTTGAACGTAGGTTTCATAAAAAGATTAAATAATAAACCAAATTTGGGGTTGAATTGATACTCAGAATGGGTATCCAGTGGGGTTTTTTTGGTTTTTTTTCAGAGAGCTTAAACCTAGATAGTAATTTAATTCATCTTTTTCTATGGGGCAGAATATCTTTATCCTCACCATTTCCTACACCAAATAATCAAGATCCAGAGGTTTTTGATGCCTAAAAAGTGACTAAAGCAAAATTGCACAAACAATTGAGCTAAGGTTTGAAGTCTTTTCTTATTGCTTTGGGCTCTGAGTTAATGGGTTCTCACAGATCTATTAGAGAGGGGAAAAAAGGAAAAAATGTAGAAAATAAAAATAGAATAATAATGCAATTAATAGATTAATACTATAAATAGTATTAATTAATTAATAACATTAATACTATTATTAGATTTAAACATGGACTCAGTGAGAATGGAGCAGAAAAATTTTTGATTGCTACAATTAGCAGAGTTATGGAGATGCTCTGTTTACCTCATCCCATTCTCTGGGGGAAGCCTGGAAGTAGATGTTCTATTACAGGGCAGAACAGAACAGGAGTTAACATAAACCTCTTACTTGCTTTTCTTACATTTTTCCCATTGAGAATAGAGTGATTCACACAAGCTGGAAGTATTTTATGATCTGAATTCACATTTCTGTCTGCTGTGAAAACCCTGTGGGTTCTAAGGTCAGAAGGAACTTCTTGGGCTGCTGCTCTCCTACAATGTCCACATCAGTCACTGAGTGTTTCTCAGAAACTGGATGAAAGAACAAACAGAAATAATCTCATGAATATGCATTTTATAATTTATAATGCACATTTTAAAATAGAAATAAGGCTTAAGCTCTGTGATCTTACCATTACAACTGCCTGAACAGGGATGTGTGTATTTTGTGTGTGTGTGTGTGTGTGTGTATATATATGCATATCTCCGTGTGTGTGTATATATATATATGTGTGTGTGTGTTTAAATAGAATTTCGATAAAATTTTCCAATATCAACAGAAAAATGATGTCTTTTAATTAAATTTACAAAACATCACGAACCAATCTGTAGCTTTCTGGTCCCTGTTTGCACCAATACACTTGAAAAATCATTACAATTAATGCACATAAAGAAGCTACAGATCATGCTAGGTGATAGGTTATAGAAAGTCAAAAGCAATAGAATTAAGATTTTAAAAAACTCTTCTTATTTCTTGTTAAACTGTTCAGCTAGTTAGTGATGAAGCCTGTGGAGAAACAGAAAAATAATTTTGTGATTGAGTTACCCCAAATTAAGATGAATAAAGCTTCTTAAATAATGCTATAGAGAACAATTCCACAATAATG
The DNA here is from genome assembly GCA_013398615.1 of Brachypodius melanocephalos. Classification (NCBI taxonomy): domain Eukaryota; kingdom Metazoa; phylum Chordata; class Aves; order Passeriformes; family Pycnonotidae; genus Brachypodius; species Brachypodius melanocephalos. The sequence continues at coordinate 2,670,060 of VZSR01003371.1, forward strand.
GCAGTGAACTTAGATGATCTCAGATTATCTTTTTCCAAAGCTGATTCTTATGGGGCTACTTTTTTAGCTGACATACCCACTAATGGCTTATAAAAGAGAAATAAAGAGAGTGAATACAAAAGGCTGTTAATCAAAAAAGTTTCCCCTAATTGGTCAAGGGACGTTTTTACACTATGACATCTATTAGAGTCACTACCACCTTGATCACAGTGCTATGTTACGTATTTCCCTTAAGGTGAATAATTTATATGTTATGTGTATATGCATTAGAAAGAAATTTTTTAAAAAACAGTGTAGAAGATGTTTAATTTGGCATATGCTTTAATGCAATGGGTTTGGGGTTTTTTTAATTGTCAGTGTGTTTTTGGCCCAGTAGGTTTTCTTGTGTGATTAGCAAAGTGACTTTGGAGTTAGACCCAAAGCACAGCCCTCACATCCAGCCAAGACACACGTGTGCAACTGGGACCCCACTCAGGACCTCAATAGTCCCCACAATATTAACAGCCACCATAAGGTGATCTGGGTTTTATCCCTGCTGCTGCAATGAAAGAGGAGACATCTCAGGTGTGAAAAGTAAATGCATCTGTAAAGTCCTAAATGGCTGCAGGTGTTCTGCAATGTACAACAGTTTCATGGCGTGTTGGAAATTAAAGAGTTAGAATAAATCACGCTGTGACCCCCAAAAGAGAACTCCTAAAAACCACAAAGGGCTGCTCTCAGGAGCCATTTCTCATCCTGATGTTGCCCTGTAGCCACAGAGTATTGTCACTGGAGCATTGCCATTGCATTGTGGTCTCTGCCCTGTTGCACACTGGTGCTGCTGTGGCTTCCCCAAACTTTTCTCTGTTGTCCTTGGAAAGCACTCTGTCCTCATGAATAAATCAAATCACAACGAGAGCTAATGAAGGCAGAGTCTCTGTTCAGTAAAACACGAGTGCCACTTTTGGTGTTCACTCAGCCAGAGCATGGCTGGTTACACATTGCAGATGATGGCTGTGGTAGGCACTGCCAGGGGGCCAGGCCATCATCATCTCTCCCCAGTGGGATGTTCCCCAGCTCGTCTTGAGGCTGATAAATGTTTCCCAAATTACCTGACTTCCTGTGAAGTAAGTGAGCTGCAAAATCAGAATGAAGACAAGGGGTAAATGTGATCTCTGGTGTATCAAAGGGTTATAAAAATTGCAGACCAAACTTTTCCACTGTGCTTAGAGCATGCTTCATTTAGATTAACACTGCATGGGCTTCAGGTCTCATCTGTTTGCTAAAGGATTTGCAAGGTTCTTTCCCACTGCCATTGCTTTTATTCATACTAATTGCTTTCATTCCAACTACCAACCACTCCAGGGTCTGCTCTAGTAACTGGGAATCCCAGACACCCAGCTGAGCACTCATAAATTGAACTAAAGAATAAAAAATGAAAGCAGTGATATTTTCTTGCTATATTAAAGCTGACTCATAACAAACAGCCCTGTTCATCATAGAATCATCATAGAATGGCTTGGGTTGGAAGGTCTCTGAAAGACCATCCAGTTCCAACCTCTCTGCCATGATCAGGGACACCTCCCACTATCCCAGGTTACTCCAAGCCCCATCCAGCCTGGCCTGAACACTTGCAGGGATGGGGCAGCCACAGCTCCTCTGGATAACCTGAGACCCAGACCCTCACCATTCTCACAGCAACGATTTTTTTCAATCCTTACTCATATCCAGGTGTAGATGCCATAACCACTTGAGTCCTTACATGGTACAAACAGGATAAATTGGTCCTGCTGTCATTTTTCTGCTCTGTGTCTATCCAGAGCCTGTGTCTCCATCATGATGTCAAATCTGTTATTCTACAGAGGAGAAAACTCCCATCTGTGTGACCTTACAGGAAACCTCTGCTGAAGAGCACACAGATCACCCAGTCCTGTGCAAAGCATTGTCTGCAAACTCTTTTCTCAATTTTACAGTTATAAAATAAAAAACATCTTGTGAAGAGATAATCAAATAAAACAAATGCCTATCGGGAAGAGTGAAAATCATATTTAGATTCTATTGTTTGTGACTTGTACAAACTTACACAGAGCTGTCAGCAAAGTGGTGTTTTTCTATTCTTTGTTCCTGCATATTTCATTTTGATGTTCTCACAAAAGAAACTTCACCACTGAAAAGACCTCAAAAACTTAAGGAAGAGTAGGCAGTCACTTCTATCTGCATTTGTGCCACAAAAGACAAAATCATTTTATGAGATAGTGAACAATAAATTCTCCTTTGCTCTTCTGATATGGAAGCCACATATTCTGGGTACAGAGTGTATTTAGTTATAGAAAAATGTTAAAAATTACACCAGGTATAATTCCCTCAAGAAGCTGAAAACAGCAAGGCAGCATGAGTCATCTTATTCAAAGTGGCAAAAGAGGAGAGTTGTGTTCTTTGACAAAACAAAGTTGGACCTGAACCATGAAGAGTGTATCGCCTATTATTGGAAATTTCCAGTGAGAACCCCATGATTTCAAAGCAGATTGGACATTGTCCATAGTTGTCTTCCATTGTCTATGGGAGATGATAAGAAGCAGACAGTAGCTCATTTTAGCCATCCTGCCAAAATCAATAGCATTTTAGAGAGCTTCAGGGAGAAACAACTTGTCGTGCCAGCAACTGAAGCAGTGTGTGTCAAAGAAATTAAACTCTTCTTTTTACAGGCTTTGGTGTAATTCAAGGGAATGTGAAGGAGGTATTCCATGAGCTTTGCTGCCCTAATAGGGGTAGAAGTCACCTCTCTGCAGCCTCTTCTTCTGCAAAACTGCCCTCAAGGTCAGCAAAACTCCAGTCTGATTAAAGACTGAAGGGCTGGAATAAGTAAAGTATCTAAACCTGAGCAGAGTGGTCTGAGTGTCTTAGTTTGGAAAACTGAACACAGACACTCAGTGTGAGCTCAAGCAGTCCCTTTGTTTTGAGGGCAAGGGAAGTCTTCACCCCACCACAGCCATTCTCAGCCCTGTGTGCTTCAAGGATGTTTGAAAATTGACATCTGTGAGCCCTCAAAACTTAACCATTTCCAGCATGCATTAGACTTGTGACTACTTATGTACCTGTGCACCTTGTCTCACACCCTCCTCTACCCAGCAGCGCTCCTCTTCACCAGCTGGAATGTAGCTGGGGCAGGATCCAGCACTATCACAGGAAAATGTTTCTCCTCCAAGGGGTCAATTCCCCACTGAAAAAATCCAAGTACATAAAATGAACTCCCTCAAATCTCCATCTCTAAGGCTGTTACACTTTTGAAACATCTTCACATTCCTAGTAAATTGTCCCAGTGCCTAAAGGAGCTGCAAGAGAGCTGGAGAGGAACTTGGGACAAGGGTCTGGAGTGACGAGACAGGAGGGAATGGCTTCAAACTGACAGAGTGCAGGTGTAGGAATCCTAGAAACTTAGAATTTGGGATTTTGGTGTATAGTAATACATATCAGTCAAGATGGAGGATTTGGGGTGTTGTCTTCGTCTTTCTTCTTTGCCTTCTCCTTCCTTCTTCTTCATGGATTTGAGTGATTTTCTCTAATTGGATGAAAAAGGTCCGCATTGCGGGCCTCGGTCATTATTGCATCAAAAGTGTAAATAATATAGGTGTCACCTATTAGGTAATTATCTCTTAAATAGCTTCAGTAAAAGTTAGAAGCTCTCCATTTTACCTCATTTCTCTAGCTTGCTAGTTAAGCTCACGGTTTGTGAGCCTGTAAATACTGTAAATAGATAAGATGTAATGAACATTCCAAGTCCAAACTCGAGCTTGAAGTTTCCCAAATGTTATTCATCCTGACCTTGGCAGAGAAGAAAAGAAGCCAAAACCTTTACAGGTAGGCTTAAATCAGATATTAGGAAGAAATTCTTCCTTGTGAGGGTTGTCAGGCCCTGGCACAGGATGCTCAGAAGAGCTGCGGCTGCCACATCCCTGGAAGTGTCCAAGGCCAGGCTGGATTGGGCTCTGAATAAACCTGAGATGGTGGAAGATGTCCCTGTCCAAACCGTTCTGTGATTCTATGAAATCACCTGCAATTATTGAAGGGCTCTGAGATTAGCTTAGTCACCAAGACCAATATTTGTCTTCCAGAACTAAGATTGAGCTGTTTTGCCTCAACTTGCTAAAAGTTGATAAAAGAGTAAAATTACAAAAACCCTATCAAATAAAAAAAAGAAATATTAAAAAAAAAAATTCTTATTTTTGTTCTGAGGGCAAATAATCCATAACAAAGGACAATCCTTAGATTTGGTGATTTCTAGCTACAAACCTCTCTCAGGGATTTTACAAGGTCTTCCAGCCCAGTACCTGCAATAACTATGGCTGTAAAACATGGGACTGTACCTCCCATTATCCCCATCACCTACTCTTCTGAGAAGAACAGGATGAAGAATTTATATTCACTTTTTCCCATAATCAGAGGTTTTGTCACATATGAAGACTGTCACTGTACTTAGTCTGATAAATTTCTCAAAAATCACATATTTCCTTTGTTTCAGCATTCTTTCTTTCTTTGTATCTCTGTTGACTGATGTATCCTCCATCAGGCTCCTGTTGCCCTTCCATTGTGACTCTAAGCAAAACAATAAAACATAAATGTAAAAATACGGACTTGACTAACTCATCAAGTCTGGGGTTGGAAAGAAGACCATCGTGGCATGACTCAGCACCTGAACATTTCTTCTTCATAATTCTTTAGATGAAAATGCTTCTGGTGAAGAAAATATTCCTATGTTCAAGTGTAATTTAATTTGTCATGGTAAGTGGGATTTGTTCTACATTCTCTTAATAATTTACCCGGAAAGATTTATCTCTGAGTGTGAAGAGGTAAACATGTTCAAAACCCACTTAGCCTGTGAGTAGTTTTATTTTCTGAAGCATTCATAAATGACAACTAACGTGTTTAAAAACATTTCACCATGATAATAATAACAATAAAGTCTTAATGCTGTTGGGCTTCTGAAAATGTCATTTTCTTAGAGAATAACAATGCCACACCTGGTTTGTCCATTTATTTTGGGGAGAAGTCATTTTTAACAGCCTGAATAATCTGATTAAAATATTTATTTTCTAAAATAATTTTCATGTACAGTTTCTGGATATCAAATGTTACAATGTAAAAAGAATCTAATGAAATTCTATTTTTTGTCATATAGGATTTTATTATACAGATTTTGAATTTACTTCTGCACCTTGCAGGAGGTAAAAAATCATTGTGTCCCAGTAACAACAGCTATTCAGTCACATACATTGTGGCTTCATGACTTCAGAATACTAATTTTGACCACTAAAGTGTCAGACCTCAGGTGATTACTTTCCCAATGTTTATTTTCAGAGCCCTTTTTTCAGACAGCACTGAATATAAATACAGGTATGGCAGCAGCTCAGCACAAAATGTCTGAGAAAACCATTTATCTTTGCTTGTTTGAAATGGTTTTTGTAGATATCAATTCACATTCATTATTTTTTATACAGATTCCTTTTAATGCAGCTACTTCAACAGTAGACAATAAAGTGTGTCCTTAATGGAATCATTTGCATATTTTTTTAGAGCAGTAGTCTATTTAAAATGGAGTTTGTCAGGCTTAGATCTCATTGCCTATTTGTTCTTTCATGGTAAAAAGAAAGAAATAATAGGTAAGTAGGTGAATGCATAAAATTTGTGAAGCTCCACTTAATTGCTCCACAAAAGAAAGGCAAAATTCTTGCTGTCATTATGCCCTCACTGTACCTTGGTAGAAGACCAGCTGAAAAAAAAATGCTGAATGCACATTGGACATTTAAAACAGATGCCAGACAAACCCTGATCTGAATGCAGCAGCTGCATGGATTCATGTGTGATATACAGTGCTGATCCTGCAGTGGATTTTAAAAGGGAAATTTTATTGTCCAAAGATCTCAAACAAGTCCCAGCAGATCTTAAACTTCTGTGGAGACCTTCCACAGACTGCTCAGGTGAACAAGAATTGACTTAATCCCTTCATATCATTGCTTCTCAGCCTTAACTTCACTTTAGGGATGCCATTTTTTCCTAAAGGATGAGAATGGCATTTCAGTGAAACATTAATTTGATATTTGACAATTCTGATTAATATATTTAAAGGGGAGTAAATACCCCTTCCTAATTCCCAATGTTATCTAATGTTAAACAAGGGAAAATATCTTCTCTCTAATAAAGTCATAACCTCTGAGCACTGAAACCCAAGGATTAACAGGCTGTTTAACATTGCCCTAGCTCATGGAACTGAAAAAGAAGTCTGGTTTAGCCAGACATGTGTGTGTATTTCTAAAAAAAAAAAAAAAAAATAGAGAAATTGAATTCTTTCTTCTAAAAAGAGTCTGTTGTAATAAATTCAAAGAGTTAAGGGCACCCAGTGTGGTAACTGTGCTATACCAGGCTTGCTTTATGCTCTCTTGTTCATTTAGGATTAGCTATTCCCTAAGAGTGCAGTAGAACAGGTGTGTGAGCTGGGAAAAGCACAATATTTGGTTTACTGGTGGTCCAGAAGGCTTTTTTTTGTTGTTTTCTGGTGCTGTTAAATGTTAGCATTGACTCTTCAGTAGGACTTTTGACCTCCCCTAGGGTTGTCTTAATACCTGTCCCAAGCATTGGCCACCACACAGATCATGTAAGGCAATACAGCAAAACAAAAAGGGATTCCTGAGCATCAGCCTGTACAGTCCAGCTTTACTGTTTCAGCACAGAGTGGTCTCCTGCACCCCAGAACATTAAAAATATTCCCACTTCAAGGCAATATGTATAAAATCACAGCAGGACTGAACCACTGCAGATCCCAATCCTAAGACTTTCTAAGCATTCTGGTGCTTGCTTACACCTTAACAGCACATTCCTACACTTCTGCCATCGAAATCACCCTTTCAAAGCTTACTTTTTTCTTGCATGAAACAGTGCATGTCACTTAGGTGTTGTTGAATCTACAGAAGTTTTAGGGATTTCTATGGTTTCTAGGCAACAAGTTAGTTTTAAAGAAGTACATTGTTTCTAGGCAACATATTCCAATTAACTTTGAGGGCAATTGGTTTTGTTGCCTTATATTCTTACGAAAAATCGTAGACAAGCATACTTATCTGAAAAGGGAAATAATATCTTCAAGGTATTTAGAGGTATTTAAAACACATTGCTTTGTTGAAACCGAAACATTTCAAAATAGTGAATATTGCTGGAAGGATTGTTTTTATTACGCTGAGGAGTAACAAACAAAATTCAAAACCTTGAAAAATGTTGAAAGCTTCAGCAAGTAAGAATTCCTGAAAACAGCAGCTGTAGTTTTCTTGGAGCGAAAATAGCAGATAACCTGTCACTGATTCACACAAATACTGTTTGCACACACTCATCATAACTCCAGTAAAACTTGGTCAGTCTTCCTTCTATACCCCCACCAGAAGTGTGTGGGGAGTGATGAAAACAGCTCCTAAACAGCACAGCAAAGAAGGAGTTTCATCATTGGGATGGATTAAAGGTTTGGACTAAATAAATAACCTTGCTGAAAGGAGTTTTAAACTGTACATCAGCAAAATCATTTATTTGACAGCCTAAGTCATCACACGTGTCAAGGTGCAGGTCTGCAGGATAGATTTAGCTATTCCCACAAAATCCCTTCCCTTTGCAGGAGGGACAGCCAAAAGCTCCCAAAGACTCTGGTGAAGATACACAACTCTGCAGAACCATGAAGGTGTTTACAAGTGAGGAAATAAGGATGTTTCTCAACACCTCTGAGGAGAAAGTTATCAGAGAGGCTTCTTCTCAGATCATTGGAGACAAAGGACTTATTTTCACAGCATTTACTGCTACTGCCCTAGCAATCTGGATTATATTGATTTGAGTTTAAGAGCAGGATGCAATCACAGCATCACAGAACAATTTGGGTTGGAAGTGACCTTGCTCACGACCATGTTTAAACAGAAGCATTTGTGGAAATGTCAAATGGATCAGACTGAGAATGGAATTTCATCCTGTATTCATAGTCCACATGGAAAAAGTGAGAGAAAAGCAGTTCGGAAGGAAATGAGAGGCATCTGAAAGGAGGCTGGAGAGGGACTTTTTATAAGAGCATGGAGGGATAGGAGAAGGGGGAATGGATACAAACTGGAGGAGGGAAGATCTAGATTAGATATTAGGGAGAAATTCTTCCCTGTAAGGGTCATGAGGCCCTGGCACAGGGTGCCCAGAGAAGCTGTGGCTGCCCCTGGATCCCTGGAAGTGTCCAAGGCCAGGCTGGACAGGGCTTGGAGCAGCCTGGGACAGTGGGAGTTGTCCCTGCCCATGGGCCCATCAACGAGACGGTCTTTGAAGTCTTTCAACCTGAGCAATTCTGTGATTCTATCAAGTATAAGATCGTGAGATGTGTAGGGATCTTGACCATCAGAAAAAAAACAAAGAAAAAATCAAAGAAAACAGTCTTTTAACAAAAAAATGATTTTAGACCTGTTGCTTACACACTGTGGCTTGGCTTTCAAAATATTTGAAATTCTATTATGACATTCAGAGATGGAGATTTGCCATAAGTTGTCAGAATTGACTGATAACCTTCATTTCACAAGACTTTAATGATCTCAGTATGGGTAATCTACAAGCAAACAAATGTGGCATTTCTTAAATATTGTTAGAACTTGCTAACTTGCAAGAAGAAACCCATTTAATAGAACTCAATTATTTCTATAAATAGAGAAGCTCTGTCAAGATCTGTCACTGAGGAACTCCGCTATTAGTTATTTTTATTATTAATATTTTCCTCCAGCTTTTCAAAAATTCAGCTTCACCAATAGCGTCTGATCAAAAGCTTTGGCATTTTATTTATAAGAGAATGAAAGAAAAGAGAACAGAGCAAGCTGCAAGAGATAAGCAAGAAATAGATGTGTTCCTCTAAGCCCAACATCCAGCACTAGGTGCTTACTATGTTAAGTATTAGCAGACAAAAATGTTATTATTAACACCATTTGTAGAATTCACAGGAGAAAAAAAAAAAGACTCTGGCAGGGACTTTTTTACCTAATTTCCTTGAGAAATTAGGTTCATGCGTTCATTCTTTCTTTATTAGTCCATCTGTCACTTGAGCGTCCATACATATATTGAACATATTTTTCAGGTTCAATAAAGAATCCACAAAAGAGTTCAAAATCTTATGAATGCCTCAGCAAAGTTAAAGTTTTACCAGCTACATCTGTGGTTGCCTTTGCTGTGGAACAGGTTTGTCCCATCATGGACTGCAAAGACCAAGGCAGAGGTAGATCCAAGCACTGCTGGTGGGATGAAATTCACATTCACTGGTGGGGGGTGAAATTCAGCTCAGGGGAACAAAGGATTTATTTTCACAGCTCTTTCTGCTACTGCCCTGGCAATCTGGATTATCCTGGTCTGAGTTTAAGAGCAGGACCCAATCACAGAATTACAGAACAATTTGGGCTGGAAGGGACTTTGAAGATCACCTCGTTCCACCTCCTGCCATGGGCAGGGACAACTTCCACTGTCCCA
>VZSR01003371.1:2679651-2713690 GCA_013398615.1 Brachypodius melanocephalos
GGGTAGCAAAAGGATTGAGAAATTCACAGGATGGAAAAACAGGTGAAGAAAGAAATATCTTGTTAAAAATCTTCTTTGTGACCCAGGCACCTCTTACAATGTAGCAACCTACATTTACCTTAATTTGTGAAAAGTGGGGAAAAGATGAGATGTGATCAGCAGGCTTCTGTTGTGTGAGTTCATCCATGTTTTTAACTTTGTGTGTATTTGTTGACTTTGATTTGCTTTTATTTCACGTCCTATTGAAATCAAGCTTACAGACCCGATGTCTTTTTAAAAATGTTGAGAACAGATTTCTGAAAGAAAGGAAACATGAAAAGGATGGACTTTGCCTCTTATTTTCAACCAATTATTTTTCATATAAAAACCAACCCTAACACCCAACAAAACACATGAATATTGAATTAGCTGATGAAGTCCTTTTATCTATTTAAACAGTTACTTTGCACATTTGACTTGTTTTAGAAAGTCTTTGTTATTAGCTAAAGAATCCATTCATTTGCTTATAAAATTTTCAAAGGCCAAACAAATCTTATTTGCAGAATACACTTATTAATTTCATTTTTTTTTTTAATACATAGGAGAAATATCTGCAGCATTTAAGGAAACATCCCAATTTCTGCAGTTTGGTGTTTGTATATTGCTGGCCAAAATCCATGAGGCGCTTACTTAATGTTTTAATTTTTCTTAAACCCTGGTAATGTGCTTCATGGGTTGAAAACTCATTTGAATAGAGGAAAGAATCCTTGCATAGAAATGAGTCAGTCAATCCCTTCCACAGCACCAGCTCACAAATATGTGTGGATAATAGAAAGATCCTGCTTAAATGCTTAGTGCCAGCAGAAACAAAAAGCACCCAGGCTAAGCCATTATTAAGATATAAATAGGCTTGTAAACAATTTAATTGCATAAAAAGAGTTGGTTTCCTTGGGACTACAGCAATTTGCATAATGAACTGCAGCAATATCCCCTCAATATTCTCTGCTGACACCAAGTGAGGTTGTCAGCTCTTGCAAAACTGGGCAATATTTGCTTGCAATCCTCCGTTCAGGGGAGGAGCCCTGAAAAGGGGAAGTGACTGTCTGGGAGACAGGGGTTGTGGAATTTTTCTACACATTTGGTTTTAGGATGGTAACTGGCAAACAACACACGCTTCTTTCAAATAATATCTTGATAAGAATGGTTATCTCTCTTACTGAAACTCAGATATCATAAAGAACCTCTCAGTCCACCAGGTCTATTTCTTTCCTAATCATGCCTGAAACAATGGCTAAGACCTCAATATTTCCTTTTTAATGGGCATCATCTCCTAAAGAACCTTTTCATTTACAGTTGTAACTGTGGGTTTTTCCTGTTCAAGGGAATGGATATTTTCCCATTATTTAGTCATCTAACATAAGTGTTTAGCTCCATTCTGGATAATCCAAGGATAATCAAAACATCAGAAGAGACTCAAAGATAAAGAATCACAGAATTGGAAGGAGGTCTCTGGCCTGATGCCCTGGCTCAGAACCAGGTCATGAATCCAGATCAGGTTGTTTAAAGCTTTATCCTTTCTGATCTTGAAAATCTCAAAGTGTTTTAATCCCACAACCTCCCTGAGCAACCTCTTACCCTGCTTCATTTTGCCTCAGCCCTCTCATTTTGAAGGAAAAGCTGCAAGTCAGAAAATTATACCTTAGAGATATCATAAAACCATGAGATGCACTAAAATATCTGAAATTTTTAGTAAGGAATTAACCATGATATTGCTGATGGAGATTTCACCTAATGACAAAGAGGGACTAAAGTTGCAAGGCTGTTCAACTCATTTGAACATTTCATCAGCAGACTTACCTGCAAAACTTACATGTCCCAGACACTAGAATTTTATAGAATTCTAGTCTAACTCTATGAAATGCTGGCAGTAAATAGAATTTAAAAAAAAAAGGAAAAAAAAAACCTTCTAAAAATAAAGAAAAAATAATCAATCTCAAAAATAGATTAGTAAAACCACATATATATTGCTATAACATATATATGTTGTTATCATAACTTGTAAATTTAGTTCTCAAATAAGGCTCAAAAATAGTCTTGGAGGGTTCTGTAATTTGGAAGAATTTTGTTTGTTGTTATGTTTCATTGGTTTGGTTTAATTTGATTTTCTTGGGTTTTTTTAATCCCAGAAGAAGTACGGGTTAAAAAAAAAAAACAAAAACAAAACCAAACACAAAACAAACCTTATTAGGTTAGGATGTTTTACAGATAAAAATATTCCCAGCATTTTAAACCTTCTTTAGCTGTATTTCAGTGCATATAACCGAACCAAAGACCTCATTTTGACTAACCAGGATTCTCTGGCCTGAGATTCAGCATCAGCAATATTATTGCAGTGAATGAAAATATTTACTGAATATAATATTTTTCCTTTGGACATCAGTATGACCCTTAGATTTCTATATTCCTTTCTAAGTCTCTTGAATGGATGGTAGAAAGGGGATTTAGAGGATTAAGGATAAGTCTTCTTCAAATATATTTTTACATGTAGCCTTGGGAAACCCATCCATGAAAAAACACACCCAAGAGTTATGAGAGACATCAGTAACTGCAACCCTCATTTCCTTGGTACTTTTGGCTGCCTCTTTTCCATCAGTTTTCCTATTGTTCAGAAATACTCATTCTGTTTTCATTTTCTCCTTATAAACTCGAATGGTGAAAAATGACTGGTTATAGGGTTGGGGTTTTTTTCAGTCTTTTAATGGCTCTTAATGCTTAATCTGGAGGATGTTTAGCAAGTGTGGTAAATGCTGAACTGATGTTACTTGGATGTCAAGGCCAAAATCTTTCCTAGGATATGTAAAATATCCACAGCAGATGCACAGCCCAACAATTTGCTGATGCAGCACATACAATAGTTTTGGGAGCTTTGAGGCCACAGGAAACTGGAAAGGACTGAAGGGTGATGGCTGCATTAGCACTGCAGATTTCAATTTCACTGTTGTCCTGATACATTTTATTCAATTTCTCGGAATGAATAATGCCATTAACACTGAATTTCTTCCAAAGGAACAACACAAACATATCAACTAAATTAATTTTGAATCCATTTCCCTTCCTGCTGTCAGCCAGTGCTCTTGGTCAGACACTTTGGAAGATTATTTCCTGGATAGAAAAAGAATGAGAAATGCTATTCTCATACTCTAAAAGTATGTTGCATATAATATTTCTGAAGGATTATAAAATTCACGTTCACAATAGCGGCTGATTGCTCCCTGTATTTTCATTACTTTTCCCTATTTTGATCTTTTCATGGTGGCATCGGAGAGAGATTCAAGAATTTTATTTCTCTGTGGCTCTGAAAAGTTAGATAACTACTTTTTCAGCTTGCAGAAAACTGTTATCTACTCCCCTAGTCTTCTTAAATGGGAAATATCCATTTATACACAACTGCTTTGCTCATGGAAAAGATAGGAGCAATGTTCATGAGATTAAAGGTTCACACTGCACTCATGAGTCCCTCTCTGGCTGCAGCTGAATTACATGAGGATGCTGCTGCTTTATTCTGTCCTCAGCTGCTCCTCACTGTGTCAGGAATTTCTGCACCTTCCAGCTTCCAGCACACTGACTTCTGTGCTGTCTCCCTATAATCAAAATTATTTCTATATTTTCACTGCAGGTGTTTTCTAAACCTTCTTTCACCTGTCTGATAACAGAGTTACTATGGGTGTGTCTGTGCTGGAACACCCAGAGGAGCCCCTTGGAGGAAGAGAAAGAGGCTGAGGAGTCCTGTGAAGCAGGGTAGAGCAGAACACAGGCATGCAGAACTACCAGCTGAAACAGCAATTGCCCAGATCTTCGTTCCAATTATTCCAGCTTCCTCCACAAGAAGAAAGTTAAACCCCAGAAGGGGAAAATCTCTTGCTTAGAGAGGACCTTGGAACAATCCCAAGAAATCCCTGAGCCCTGTATACGAACTTGACAGGTAGAAGATAGTGAACACATGTTTCTTTCATGTTCAAGGTTTCCCTTTATAGGTGGCAGGCTCCTTTCACTTCTATCCCATTAAAGAATTTGAGCTCATTCATTGTTTTCCACGCAGATGTGTCCAGCATAATGACAATGACAATGATGGAAGCCTTTTGTGAAAGAAATTAATGGCATTCCAAATGGGCCTTGAAGAGACAGGGGGCTGGGCTTTTGTAAAGGGGCAAATTTTTTTGTAAAGGGGCATTTTGTGAGCAATTTTATCTTCTCCATTCTCAGTCCTGGTAGTGGAATCCACCTTTGGTGTTAGCCTGCTTCTTTACATAAGCAGTAAATTAAGTCACTTTCTAACAGTAGTTTCTATTGATAGTAAAATACTACATTCTATAGTAAAAATAAAATACTGTCCTCACTAAAATATAAAAGAGATCATTTTGAATGAAAAAAGCGTTTTCAGACTGGTTGAAAGCTAGTAAAGCTGATTTTGTTAAATTTTAAATGATTCCTTTTCTGCTAACCTCCATTCAAACAGTGTTTCTGTAATTACCATGTTGTAGCAATTCTTAAAAGAGGGGGAAATAAAATGGCTTAACTACATCTCTTTTTTCATAATATTAAAGCTATTTAATAAGAAAATTTATATATTCTCTTCCCTGGGAGAAAAAAAATAAACTGAAATATAGCTTATATAGGTATTGCAGAGATAACAACAGGATATCTTTATTAAATGTGTCATTACACGAAAGCTGCATGCAGAACAAAATAAAATGAGATCAATATGACACCTTTTAACTTTTCTGTGTGGGATTAAGGATTTGTGAGCAGGTTTTAACAGATGCCACATCCCACTGCTCGCAGCCCTGTTGAGCACCTTGAAAACACATTGCCCTCTGTAGGACTGAGTGCAGCCTCAATCCAAGGAGAAATGGAATGGTGAGGAGTCTGGGAATCCATAGGAATAGCTCCCACATCCATGCCTAAACTTTTGTTGACTTTGCAGTCAGATCTCACTGTTTCTGAAAGATGTGCTGGAAGTTTGTATCGATCTGACTCTTGTAAAATCTTGAGCAGTGTTACAAAGAACTGAACAGCATCTTTGACTATTGTGGGAAGATGTCACCTAAATTTTGCTCTGAAGGTTTTGTCCTTAAAATGATACCTTTGTATAAGGAGCCTCATCACAGCTGGAATTTTTCATAGGTACAAAACAACACAAAATTGACAGTTGTGTCGTGAGTTTGGAGATAAAGGGATGAGAATTCATAGCCAGAAGTGATTTTCCCTTTGATATTTACCAAAGAAGTTTGATTTTTGACTTTGTTGAATTTCTGGGGAAGACAGTTTACAAAAATTGGATTTTCCAGCACTTTGTTTAACTGTGGGTTTCATTTCTCACTTGGGTTATTTGACACATTTGGAGGTTTTGGTGTGGTGGAATACTCACAACATCCACTGAAGAAAAAGTGAGCACTGCAGAAGCTCAAACCCTCTGACAAAAGAGGCTGAAGGAACCCTAGATATTGATCAAAGTTACAAAAACAACTTTAATTCCAGCTCCTGTGAGCTCCTGGTTTTGTCACTACAAATCTGCTACTGATGTCAACCACCAGTTTTAGTGATAACAATTGTGCTGCTACTGAAAATAGTGTGTGAAGAACTTTTAACTTAAAACCATTCTCATGTATAATCAGATGTATTTATGTATTAAGAGTTAAGACAGTGTTAAGAATAATGGTACTAATGAAAGAATAGTAAGCATTAATATTATTTGCAGTAATAACAAAACTTTTTTTCCTGTGGAGTTGTAAGTCAAATGTTCTTAATTTTTAATCAAAGTTATAAAAATAGCTAAGTAGCACAAAAGAGTTAAGTAGTATCAAAAAGTTCAGGAATAAAGTAACTTAGAGAAACTAATATATTGTTAAGCGTTATTTAATTTAAATATTGAAGAAAATAGGAGGAAAAATTGAACTTTATGAGCAAGTAACCAAGGAAACCGGTTTGAACTGAAGTCCACGATTTTAGCCTTTAGCATTTGGAGACACAAAGACAGACATACAGAGACATACACCCCTAATTTTAGTGTCTGCAGTTATTTTTACATTCTGCTAAAAGCTAGAGTCTTGAAGGATTGATTTCATATGTAATAAAATCAATTTATATTGCTTGAAATGTACTTTTGACATTATATTAAACCACATCAATGCAAATTCATTAGATTGGATAAATGGATCATTTAGCTGTTCCACTAAAGTTTGTAATCTTTTATTTCTTTATAATCAATGCAAACACTGCAAGAAGTATTTTTCTTCATGGTTGTATCTTCAATACACAAATGTACAAATAACCAATGGAAATCCTGGTGTCTCTGCAGCAAAGGGACATGGCAGGCACTTCATCCATGCAATTCCCAAAACATTATCTGCATTCAAGGAATTTTAGTCAGGAATTGTTTGATGGCATCCTGATGGCGAGGGTTAAATACATGTCATAAGGTAAAACCATGACAAGAGAAAAACGGGAAACATTCCTTAGGTCCCTGCCCTTACACTTATTTTTGCTAATGTCGCCTTCTCTGCAAGCCCAGGCAGCATTTAAGTCTCATTATTATTATTATACAGTATTATTTCCCTACCAATTTCTGGAGATCCTTGATGTAAAAAAAATACCTTGGAAAGAGCCCCCAGAACTTTGAAGGATATTTTAAAATGCTGAACAACGTAATGGCAAAGCCAGCCAGAAACCTGAGTGTCCCAAAGGTGAGGGGAAAGGCACTTCTGTGACACTTTAAGTAAAAGAAAAATGAAATAAAATGAAATAAATCAGGCAATGGGAGGAGATGAGAGAAGGAGGAACCTCCTGTTCTTACTTCCAGAAGGGAATGAAACAAAAAAAAACGAAACCAAATTGTGGACAGATGGACTGAGGATGATGTGGGAGCAGAGACCTGGTAACATTTTCCACAGAGTCACAAAACCACGGAATGGTTTGGGCTGGAAGGGGCCTTGAAGATCACGGAATCCAACCCACCTGCCCCAGGCAGGGACACCTTTCCTTTTCTGTACATAGCAGAAGCAATCTCATCATTACTTTTTAGCACATTTAAAACTTAATAAAACCTTAAAAAAATCAGCAGAGCCTTTGGGCAGAGGTCAGCAGCAGTCCCGCCACCCTGGAGTGCCAACAAAGCCAGATCATACATTTTTAACCACTGCCCATGGAGAAAGAAGCACTGAGTGTGCAGGCACACCCCTCTAATGCTGGGCACAAACCTGGGAGTGAGGGTAGAAATACTCTTTTCTGGGGCTTTATGGCACTTTTTACTCACAGAAGTGCTTCAGAAATCTTTGATGTGCAGTCTGATTTTTTTCCCCATATTTTCTGTGCAATATGTCATCAAGTCATGTTGTGTCTATCACCTTTTCACATCTTCTCTTCCAGTGCACTGCTCTGTACTTGGCAAGGAGATGCACTTCTCACATCTTTTCTTTTATTGCCTTAGCAAACCAGCTAAGACATTTTCACTGCCAGTTGCTTATTTGCAGTATTTCCCCCTTTGTAGTACAGACAGAACTCTTCAGGTGGAGAGACACGATGTGAAAATCTAAGTAACAAAAAGGCAAGACAGACCTTCAGAGGCACTGCTTGATATTTATGGCATAAAGAAGGATTTATAAAGTTTCTAGTAGGATGAATGGCCAACTTTCCATAAGTTCTGTGTGCTGCCCTGAAATTGTTTCAGTGTTTGGCTAAGATAATTAAATAGTATTGTCTCATTATTAAATTTTGAAATACAATCCATTAAAAATTAATTTACCAGCCTTTAGCAATGAAATCCAGTTACGGTGCTGCACTGAATAATAGAGACTCTGGAAATAACTAATTAATTAACAGTAAAACAACTTTCACCACTTACTGCTAAAATTTGATTAACATTTAAGGATTATCACATAGAAGTCACTAATCCAAGATTTCCTCATTCAAGAAGTAACAGGTATGAATTTGGACAGGCTTTTACTGTGCTAAGTTCAAGATTTTATTTGATGATAAATAAAACTGATCTCCTTTTCCTTTGTTAGGTCAGAACATCAAGCTGACTGACCCATGGATTTAGAAGCTGCGTTCAAGATAGATATTTTTTATTTTATATTTATAGTTCTGAACACCATTTCAAGTGTCAGAAGAACATCCTGTGGATCCATTTATGATCCCAGAGCAGAATTCACATAACTAGTTTAAATGTACAGCTCCACACAATGACCAGAAGGTGAAGGTTGTGGTTTTAATTTTTTTTCTACAGCAATCTGCTCTTATTTGTTAATTTGATTAGCTCAATAATTTGATATATCTGATTAATTCATCTTTAGCCACTCTTAAGTATTAGCAAACAACTAAGAGATTAAAACATATTTTTATATGAATGCAACTCATTCTCCTTCATTGTTGCTACACTTGCTTCTTTTTTAATTTTTTTCAGATATGTTGTACAGAATTAAAACCTCATAGATTTCCTAATGACTTGAAAAATATTCAGGAATTAATTACTTCCATTGATCCATATATATTTATTTGCCTGGAATGCACTTTGTGCCTGTGAATCTACAGGAAAAAATCCTTGAAAATTGTAGATTAAAGGATGACTAATAAGTAGTTACCATCTTATGCAGGACTGGAGGAAAAACAGAACAGACAGCAACTTTCCACAAGAAAAAGTAAGAGTTTCAAGATGACAGATCAACAAATACTTTCTCTATTTTAAACCTTTCTTTTTCTTTTTTCTTTTCTTTTTTTCCAATTTAGTTTGCAAATAATAACTCCTAACCAAATACTCTTAATGTTTTTCTGGTGAGTCACGAAGTTGATGGCAAACAGCACAAAAACATTCCTGCTCTTCTAGAAAGAAAGCTGTCATTAGACTCCAATCCCACCATGTGGGTAAATTGTACTGCAAAATTAAAATATAGGAGAAAATGTTTTGAGTGAAAAACTGGGCACAAGCAGCAGTTAAGAGCTGCCTCATCCAGGAATATGAAATGGAATTCTTCTAGATTGAAGATGTGGGTCTTGCCTTTAGTCCATGGAAATACAAGAACCTTAATTTGGAATTCAGGCTTGGAATCAAAGCTCTTAATCCAAAATTAATAATGATACATGCATGACAACAAGTAACATTAAATAGGATATTAAGTTTAAAAAATTAATTAATTCCATCACAAAATATATTTCGGTGTATCCTTTACCTCTATAAATTCTATTTACTAGCAACCACACTATGCCATTAACTTTAAAATTACTTAAAATACTGTACTGGACTGGCCTTAAAATGGAGGATCTTCCTCCTTGGGAGGAAAATTTGGTTTGTGTCAGTCTCCAGACAAACAGACTTACAGGGGGACACAATAAGATCTGCAGCAGTTGTAGAGTGGATGAAGGTTTGAGATATCCTGACACTGACAGAAAGTCAACATCCTTAGATCACAGGAGACTGACAGTTTTAAATCTCTCAGATTAGTCTTTCATTCCTATTTCATTTGTCTTTTAATCTTTTAATACAGAACAAAACCAAAAAAACCCAAATTTTGGAATCTTAGTTTCTGTATTTGTCCCATAAAACCATGACACTTATTCCGGATTTCAATCTGATTTCTTGAAGCCAGACATATGTAATTCTCTCTAAGAATAAGAATAAGAATAAGAATAAGAATAAGAATAAGAAAGAATAAGAATAAGAATAAGAATAAGAATAAGAATAAGAATAAGAATAATTGTACAAAAAAAAATATGTCTTCATACTTTCTTTTCTGATGGGTAAGGGAGTGAAAAGGTTCTGCCTCAGCCTACCAGAATCGTACTTTTGTAGTGTGAATTTGAGAATTTACACTGTGTGCCCTGGGGTAGAAAGAAAACCTGTTGGATATTTGCTTCAGAGAGAAAATTCTGGAATAGTGGGGGAGGCTGCCTGGCCCATAAGCAGCCAAACTGGCTCCATTCTGGGCACTGATGGGAGTGGGTCACTGGGGTGAATAATCTTCAAAACTACCAACAGGATTTGTTTTGTACTTTGCTGAAAGACAAATCAGGAGAGGATTGATGTATGTGTAGTGTGAATGGTGATAACAGCAATATCCAGCTCAGAGAAATTCTTCACCTGGGCATGTAAATTGATTTGTTTTTACAGACCACACCACCCAGGCATGATTTGGTTTGCAGCAGATTCTCGTCCTAAAGAAAATGATTGCTGAACTCTGTGGTTTTTTGAAGTTATATGAGCAAAACTTCCCCAATGAGATCAAAAGGGACTGTGATGATGAAGACTGTCAGGGACAGAGCCCCATCCCTGCACTTAATATCAAATGTCTTTATTAAACCCTATCACTGACTGGAGACACTGACACCAGGACAGCCCCATTCCACAATTATTCTCAAAGCTTCTTTTTTATGAAATTGCTTTGGCTTGGAAAACAACAACCAGTGTCCATCTCATTGTTTCTGCAGTCCTTACTGGGCAGTCACAAAGCAAATATTAATCATATTAATGGCATTGTACATCACTGAAATGTTAACCTTCAAGCCAGTAACTCAGATTCAATGGATTATTTTGGTCCAGGCTTCCAAATCTGAAATGACCTTTCCCTGTCTGAGAAAAATTGACACTGTCCCATTTAAGTCACAGTCTGTCATCCTGGATGGTCACAGACAATCAGTCAATGCAATTTAGACTGGCATCTATGAGGCAAAAAGAAAAATACGTCCCACAGGGTTCAAAGGAAAGCACATAAAACAGTCAGAGCAATGTGGGCTAAACCATAACATCTTACAGAGGAGCACCAGCTGAAATGGAGATGACCCACACAAACAGCCATAAGTCTGCTGGTGAAACATTTAATGCTTTTAAAAGAGACAAAGATTAAAAAAATACTCTCATCTTCGTTGGGACCCAGTTCATTAATCCGGAGATGGTGAATCTGGACATGCATGGAGTCATATCTGAAAAAAACTTTTAAACTTTTTTTTTAAAAAGGGAAAAAAAACAAACAGGAGGAAGCTTGCTGTCTGATTTTTTTTTTTTAGATATTTTTGTTGTCACTTCTTTTAACAATTGTGGATTAGGAAGTCAGGGAAAGAGTTTAATTGTGTGCACTGCTGAATTCCTAACTCTGTCAGTGTTAAAAAATGTTTCCTAGAAACCACAAGTGAAATATACCTCTGAAAGTTTATAATAAACCAAATTTGCACTTAGATACCTTTGTGATCTTCCTAAAGTTTGTTTCCAAGATTTGAAGTCAGAATCACAAAATCATAAAAAGATTTTGTTTCATCTCTTAGTTGAGTGGACACTTTGTTTTGTGCCTGTTCCCAGAAGCTGAGTGATAAACAAGAGACTAGTTTTGGGGGTTTTTTTGTTTTTTTTTCTTTGCATTGAAACATTTTTTTCTGCTAAAAATCGAGGAAAGTTTTTTTGTCTTTTGGGGGTTTTTAATAAAAATTTTGTAGTTTAACATTCTCGTTAGATTGGGAAAAAAGAGCAAAACCAAGGAAATACAAAAAATCCTACTCTCTACTACCATTACACTGGAACGATTCACTGTTTTGTTCTGCTTCTTATATTTTCAGTCATCATTTTAATAGCAGGGTTTGAAAAATAAAGAACCTGAAACCTTTTTGAAGAAGGTACTACTTTCTTCTAATGCTCATATTGTCTAAACAAATAATTAATTTGAAAACAAAAAAGGCTTAACTAGAGCCTTAACTGGTTCTGTACCGCTGAAGACTCTGCTTTTCCTCAGGTTTACCACTGTGATCTACCTTATGTGAATCTTAACCACATCTCACACTTGGACTTGTAGAAAACACATCTGTGTTACCTGTTTTGGCAACAAACAGAGATCAGTTATAGAAATGTGAAGGGAGGAGTGAAAATATATCTTAGAACACATATCAAAGTCAAGAATTCCTTCTTTAAACTAAGCAAAAATATCCTTGCACTTGGCAGAGGGAGATGTTGGGCTCTGAGGCTGCCGTAGTGCAGAGCTCCCATAAATGAGATTTGTTCTCTTTAGCTCTTCACAGCCCCAAAGCTGCACTTGGGCTGCATGATATCTTGGTTTCAGGGAGGAAAACTGATGACAGACAATACAATGTTCCATTAAATGCTGCAGAAAGGCGCTCACCTTCAGATAATAAACCCCTAAAGAAAAGGGAGGATTAGATTACAGCTTACATTAAAATAGATCAAAGGAGTTATTCTTCATTTACACTCTAGTAAGATGGAGAAGTCTCAGGACTTATTTTTCACAAAACCTTCATTAAATCAAAACACTGCAATTCATCACCTCACACAGAAATATAATTTGCTGGTGAAGTTTTGATCTTTGAAGTCCAATTTTTTTTTCCTACATTCTCCTGTGAAATTCAGTTATTCTGCAGCAATAGCATCATTGCGTAATAAATATGGAATTAACCAGAAAGTCTGTATTGGGTTGTTTGTAACTCTTGTGGGGAGGGGATCACTATGGAAAATTTTAGATTAAGTTCCAGATATTGAGTACTCCACTAATCAATGTAATTTTTTTGAATTTTAGATTTATCTAGAAAGAAGAGTACTGGTTGCAAAATTCGGGTCCAAAATATGAAGAGGTTGGATTCTAAATTCAAATCCAAAGCTTGAGCTCAGTCTGTTTTAGAATCATTTACAGAAAAAAAGCAGTTCCTTTGAGAATTCTGACATAAACTCTGAAATTTAGAGATGATCCATTCTGCTTTAGAACTCTCATCTTGCTCAAGATAGCCAGGGGATCCATGTGCTGTAAAATCAAAGAGAATAAGGGAAAACGATCAAAGCCAAGGCATAAAATAGTAAAATAAAGGTTGTGTTATGTTATTCAAAGGGAAAAACAGGTGTTCATTAAAAAAAAAATGAGGTAATCCACTGGCTGTGTGTGGCAGTGGGAAGAAATCCACTGTGATCAACACACACAGGTGTGTGCTCAGCCCTCACCTGGGGGAGGAGTGATGTGACAGTCTGCCCACCATGCCCAGGGAGAGTTCTCCTCTTGGGAGCACGACTGAGGGACAGCCTCTGGGAGCTGCTCTCTTCTGTGCCCATCCTGTGACACTGCCCTCATCTGTCCTGGAAATTATTCTCAGAGACCTCTTGTCAGGATGGTTTGTGAGGAGCAAAGCTCAGACCACAGCACACGGCAGGGTATAGAAATGTTGGAACCCTGGAGCCAAACACATTGCAGCTTTAGAGCAATGAAACTTCAGAGCCTTTTCAGATTGGAGCTCTGGTTCTGGAGTCTCCCCTTGGTCCTGAATTTAAGCCACCAGGAGCATTCCCTAGGGATGGGACAGTGTTCAAGGTGAAGGAAATATCAACAACAGCAGTAATAATTAACTAGCTAATTCATTAAGAGAGATTCTGAACTGGACTGCAAAGGAAACAACAGTGAATTACAGTGAATAATTGCCTTTCATTCACCTTTACTCTCCAAATGTGCCACGGGGTCATGAGAGCTCATGGCAGAAAGATTAAATTACACTTCAGTATAAACCAACCAGGTGAAGTCTGAGAGCCTTCCAGAAGTGAGATCTAGATCTTCACATCACCTGAATCCAGACCTTTTAATCTGCTGAGCTGCTTTAGTTCCAGTCAAACATAGCTAATTACAACAAGGTGTTCTTGAGGATATTGATTTCATGCGAGAGAAAAGATCTTTGTTATAAAATTGGTTAAAGACGAGAGGGATGAGCAATGGGGATGGATTTCCACCCTTGTGGCTTTTCAGAACTTGTCCAGGCAAAATCCTGAACAACCTGACGTTCACATGTGTAATATCATACCTGTGCATTTATGCATAAACATACTAATGTAGCAAATAAATATAAACACTTAAACAATTTCAAGTACATTTTGAAACTTTCTTACTTCATAGACACCCGCTATAAAGAATATAAGACACCAGCCTTAGAAAGGAATGACACTATAAATTTTTATTAGATGGATCAGAAATATTTTCATGCTGTGGGCAGTGTGGGCTCAATAAGAAGCACAGATTACTATCTGCTATAACAAGGAGCATTAACTATGATTAATGAGCTGAATTTGAAAGTCAGACCATCTCTACAATATGATCTTTTCTCCTCTAAGGCAATTTTTAAAGAAACTTTAAAATATTTAAATATTTCAGCAGCCTTCTGAAGCTGGTGCTGTCTGAATGTTTTCAGAAATTTCTTTCTAGGCCTAAATTGTAAAAATATGATCTAGTTGTCCCATTACATTATGTGAACAGAAATAGAAGAGGCATGTTAATGTAATTACATATTGGGAAAACTCAGGTCTGGTAAAAACATTCATGATTTTGTTAGCTGTATTTAAGCTGATCTATATCTGAAGAAGTTTTTCCTTCCCTTTCTTTCTGGTAAAAAAAGAGGAGAGTGTCACTGACTCCTTTAAAACAGGATTACTGACCTGGTTATTTGAGCACAGCCCAAAGATCAAGCAAATCTGGAAGGAACTGCACTGTTCAGGAATGCAGGAAGAGCTGCTGCCCTACCAGAGCAGGTTAAAATGTCAGGTTTCTTACATCCCACATGGGAGCATGAGACCAGCTGAGCTCAGAGAGATTAATTCCAAAATGCACTGATGAGAGGGGTCAGTCACGTTATTGGTGCAGGGCTTGTAATGCCATTCTCAAATATGACTTTCAGAACTTTGATGTAGCTCCTCAAAAGCATTCAAGCATTTAACTATCCCTCAGAAATCTGAATTGAATGGCCAGCGTGTTAAACACTCTCTAGTTTAAACTTTGCATTAAACTGTGGCTGGATAAAGTGCAGGAGCTGTTCCCACAGGAGGGATTGGAACAGGATTGTCCTCACCTGTAGTGTGGACATCCAAGAAAATGCACTTCAGATCCCCCTCACACAAAAATGTTCTTAGGGCAAGAGAAGAAATTAACCCAAGTGTACTGTCAGTGAACTCTCTAATGCTCTAATCATTATATTAAAAATAGAGGTAGATATGCATATATATGAAAGCTATCTTTTAGCTGCATTAGAGAAAAATGAGATATGCATTGCCTTTGTAGATATGTATTACTCAAGCTGTAATAATTTGGATAAATTTCCTCAGGAGATCCAATGAAAACTGCTCTGTGTTCTGCCCTGACAGCACAGTGACAGTTTTATGAGTTCATCCACTATTTATTTCCTTGTCTGATGGTTGTCTGGAAATCCTGCATGGGTGGAATGGACTTGCTGACATGCAGTGATCGATGTGTATTTCAGCATCTTGATGAACCCTACTCAATTCTGCAATCTGGCTCTTCTCAGGTAATCCCAAATATCTGAGCTACCACCTTGTTAGCTGCATAAACAGTGAATATTTGTGTGTGCAGCTACAGGACCCATAACACCAGAAGCACCACAACAACTCCACTCAGGTACCTTCCAAGCAATATCTTGTAAAACCGTGTCTTGTAAATTGTTTAAATAAGATGTTTGCTCACACAGAAAATCATCACCCTGGATGTCATTGAGGGAGACAATTAAGAAGTTAGTTGTTTAGGGCACGACCCTCAAAACCATCCATATTTGCAAAATGTTTGGGTTTGTGCTTTGAATCTGAAAATGCAGTGATTTTTTTACTGAGTGCTGATCAACAATTACTGATGTTCACTCTCAGAGAGGCAGACATTGCAGGGGAGAGCCAAGGAACACAGCAGTATTAACAATTAAAAATTAAGAATATGGGCTGTATCATAATTTTCAGAAAAAGTGTTCCCTCCCTAACATGCAGTTTGTGTGTTTTCTGCAGTGCTCTGGGACCTTTGCAAATGAAAGGTGCCAAAGAAATGAGGGTGATAAAATAGTTACCATTTCACACTTTCTTACATATTTTACAGCTTCTTATGTCTATTCAGGCAGTTTTGTCAGCCCTTACTGAAATATCCACACTGGTAAACTCTTGTTCAACATTTTGATTTTGCAAAGGGGAGTGAAACATAAGAAAAGATCATCAAACCATTTTATTATTTCACATTGGTCACAGGAGCAGGAAAACAAGGGTGGCCACAACTGAAAATGCGCAAATCCCCGTGTTTTATTTCCTGAAACTTTTATTTAGTTTTTAAATGAAAACCAACAGCAAAGTGCAATACACTCCATGACTTATGCTGTCCATAAAGCCTATGGGATTTACACTGCCATGCCAAGGAGGCTATTTACATGTTAAAAAGCCATTTATGATACTAATAAAAGTCCACAGGATTTACTTTACAATGTGTGAGAAGCCATTTATGATGTTAAGAGTCAATTTACAATGTCAACAATTGCGTTAGCAGTAAAAATGCAAAGCGGATATACAGCATTGATTTTTTTTTTTAAACTTGTATTGTTGATATTTCCCTGGCAGTGATTCACGTCTCCACTACAGAGATTTTCTGGTTTATGTTTTAAATGGGAAAGATACAGCATAAATTTTTGTTTTCCCTAAGTGAGTTAATCTTAGAGAAAAATTATTTTTACAGGTGTGTTTGGGATACGTCTGTAACAGGGAGAGATTTCTGACCCCTTAGGCAACTTCTTCTGGTTGCATCAATTTGCTACAGAACCAAAGATGTTCTCAGTCTTCACACACATTCACTTGGACATTGAGTAGTTTTGATCTAACAGCAAACTTTGAGTACTTGTTTCAACTTTTTTTTTTAATATATATATATTTCTTGGATGAGATCAAATAACAAAGATTTCTAGAGTATATTTTGCTGCCACTTTTATTAGCACACTGGATAAAAAAAAACCCCAACATTTGTTAAGTTCTACTTAAAAGGCTCTGAAGATATCGTTTAACCAAAATCTTTACTTATATAGGTTTTGATTACCCAACATCAAACCCACTGGGTAATCACAGTAATAACTTCACATAACTGAGTTGCCATCTATTAGTCCTTGCTGTGGTTCCAACCACAACTCACTTTCTGTTTGATTAATCTGATCAACTGTGGGAGAAGGATTCTCCTCCCCAGACTGAACAGCCCCATGTCTCTCTGCACAGGAGAGGTGTTACAGCCCTCTGATCTTTTGTGGCCCTGCTCTAAAAAGATTTTTATTACTTCAAAAATGAAAGTATTAACCGTCTAATGCAAGAATTTTTACTACCCTAAATCTAGTTGCAACAGAAAAAATATAGAAATGCAGGTAGAGTATTAACAGAGCTAGTCACAGGAATAGCAGTAACACAGTTAAAATCAGGACATGAATATGTAGTTACTACTCCTACTTTGGGGATTATTCCCACCTCACTTCCTGCTATAATTTGTGTTTCTTATTTTGCCAAATGGGTTGTTTCAGCAAAAAGCACATCAGCGATATTCTGATTGCTGACATAAAGGACAAGTCCGAAATCTTAAATACTCTAAAAGACATGTTTACCCTTTCTCGGAAATACAGCTCTTCGGATTTTCTTCTTGGTTAAATGTTCTTAGGTCTCCTTTGTACAAACAACTTTCCTGAGTTTGTGAAGGAGAAACAACAGCAGTATTGTTAATGGCTGCACTTAAAGACTCAAAGATGTAATTATGATTTTAAAAGTGCACCAGGAGGCCTGAAAAGCTATAAAAAGGAAGGATTTTTGGATTTAATTGAAACAGAATCCCAAATGTAGTGTAACTCAACAGGTAATATATTCAATTAAACACTTTAAATTTTTAAAAACACTGAGTGTTTTTCTGCCATAACAACATCAGCAATTGAAGTCTGCTGGATGTGTTTGAAGAAGAATATGTATCCAGGAAATTAAGATGTTCTGAGGTTGTTTTGACACCAACTCCTAAGTACATCAAGCCAGGGAAACAGAAGCTAAACATGAACTATATTGGATGGATCAATCACATTTTTTGTATCCCAAAATAAGCTATGAAAAACAAAGGTTGTGAAATACTTGGAAGTAAATTGAGAAAAAAGTAATGTCTAAATATCTGAACTTATCTGTTGGGTTTCAAGGATAAGTAGAGAGATGTTGCCATAATCAAAAAATAGAAAAATAATCATCACTCTTTCCCTGTGTTCCCATTTTCAGTTTTACAATGTGTGTCATTTCCCATTCTGTTCAATTCCTCAAAAAGCAAGAAGCCAGCAGTTGAGGGGAAAAAATCCCACAGCGACAGCAGAGAACCTAAAAGAAAACAGCCCTCCAGTCCAGGTGACAGCACGACTGGGAATTTGGAAATGTGTTGGCAAAATAAAGCTGGAAGTCATGGCAACTGATCAGATTTGTAGCTTTTATTATTGATTGTAGCAGAATAAAATAATGGCACTGAAATTCAACTTCTACTCTCTTCTCCAACAAAACATCAAATCCACTGACATCTTGAACTTACAATCAAAAGTGACAAGAGATTTTTGGGAAGTATGTTTTTTGATTATGTCAAGCAAGTTGCCTGTAGAAAGCTGCATGTCTACATGTCAGTCCTAGGAAATAGTCAGAAACCCAGTAAACACCACAGCAAGCCCCAGTTAAGCAATTCCGCCTCTAAATAAGAGTTAGGAGTGCAATAGATCCGTGTTGATGTGCCAAAAAAAAAGCTTGGGGGATAACAAATCTATTCAGAAAAGGTAGAGAGGATGCCTGGAAGTCTGTGCCTGATGGAGTGTCTGAGTGTGCTTGGCAAACTGATAAAGGCACATTTTTCTCCCTGGGGCCAACTTGGAACAGCACCACTCACATCTTAACAACTAAACTTGCTCATTTCCCCAAAATGGGGTGGAGATGGAAAAACTGCCTTGTGGGAATATGTCCTGGCTTGTGCTGGCCTCTGGCATGTTCCTGGGAATGGTGGGGTTACACCAGCGAGAAATAAAGCCACAGCAGTGATAAATGGCAAGGGCTGGATGCTTGTCTGTGATTGCAGAAGAGTTTCAAAGCCTTCCTCCTTTGGTCAGTCCATGGGCCAAGGGATGGTTGGGGAGCACTGCACAACACCGAGGGGAGTTGGTGTCAAATGTCAACAATACCCTGGAGAATTTGCCCAGAGAACCTGCAGAATTTGAGCTAGGTAATTTTTTCTTCAAAGGAATTAATAAAACTTCAGATGGTTGAAAGAGATCTGATTTATATCTATAAGCTTCATATGGACAAAGCCTTTTCCAGCTTTAGGCAGCAGAGGAGGGGAACTCTGACCATAAATCAGCAGAAACAGCACCATGGCCACAGCTCCTTCCTGCTTTGCCTGTGCCACTCCTGTGCTGGCCACTTCTGCCACTCCAGGAGCAGGGAGTAATGCCTGATACTGAGATTAAAGGGAAAAATTAGACTTTCAATGTTGCTGCTCCTTCTCAATATTCCATTTTCCTTCCTCAGCAAGGGGGGGCTGGGAGGCTCATCCCTCTCTTCCCTTCCTCCCCTCAGTCCTTCTCCTTGTCTCATCCTCAGATCAGTAAAATTCCTGTTTTCCTTCTCTGCTCAGGGACACAGAGTGCATTATGCTGTCTCACGTGTTCACCTCCCACAGAGCACAACATGAGGTTTACACTGAAGTAGGTATTGAGAGTTGTTTTCCTATAAAAATAAAGCATTTTTCACATCTGTCACCCCTTTAAGACTGTGGTAATTACTTCTCTAATCTGATAATGCAATTACTCTTTCTCATTTCTTGATCCTTTGGGTTCGATTCTGATTATGATTTTGCTACTCACGCTTGAAATGTCATAGAATATTCAAAGTTCCAGAGAGAAATACTCACTTTTGTTCAAAGAAGCTAAGTGTAGCATGATCAGTCATGTCCATCAAAGCCATTTTCTGAATTTGTAGTGGGCATCAAAGTAACTCCAGTGATGTTAGTGGGGTCATATCACATCACTACAGATTAATGAAGCTTCACTGAAGAGCTGTATCAGTTTACATCACTGTAGGTTTGCACATACTTTACTGTGATGGGGTCATGTGTGAAAGCTGAAGGAAGATAAAGAGGAGGGAAATATTAATTCAGAATTATGTGCTGTGATCCCATTTTAATTTTTCCCCTGCTGTATTTTGGCAAGTAAAATGTCACTGCGTTTGAAGTCTCAGTCCCAGATGCTTCTTGAAACGCTTGGAAAACAATCCATTGAAGAAAGTTCCAGACATTTAGTACTGTCTGACTCTTTCTCTGCTTTTCTCTGATCTCTAAATTTGTTACCTCAAATGCTTCAGCACAAGCATGAGGATGTCTCCAGAACATCTCAGCTATTCCTGCTGTTCTCCCTCACCTGTGATCGTAATTCTCTCCAGGGATATTCCTGTGAGTGAGATGTCACAAACCTCAAAGAGGCTTCAGCTGAAGAGAAGCAGCAGGAGTGGAGAGCTGCCAAATCAGACATGACTTTTTCTTGAACTAATGATGTTTGGGATGGGTGATGAGGTCACTGCAGGATACTGTGGGTTCTGAAAGCCCCAAGAGGCATCAAAATAATCATAAGATGTGGAAGGGCTTTAAAATGCTTGAGTACATTCAAAAAAAATTTTTTTTGTCACATCATACCATTACTGTACATTCCTGTGATTCAAAAGATGTCAGTCAGGACGCTTCCATGTGTTTTTAAACTCAGTTGTGCAGCTTCCCCACTGTGATGACTTTTCCTACAAACTCCTTGACTCATTCTGAAAATACAAAAACGAAGTGCTAAGAATGGAAATCCGTGGCATTGAGATTTCCCAAAGAACAAAACCTCACATTTTAATTCAGTTCCTTTCTATTTTTTTCTCATTTTCTTAATGCCGTTTTGCCTCAGTTGAACTTATTTTCCCTCAGCGAGTTCCAAGACATCCCCTGAACCCTCATGCAGAAGGATATTTGTTTATTTAGCCTTCATCTCTCCCTCTAGGGCATTGTGAAAAAAACCCCCATGGGCAGCAGCTCCAAGTGTTTGGTGTGGCATTATCATGTCACACATCAGGGACTGCAGAGACACTGGGCTGCTCTCTGCAGAGCTTCAAAATTGTCACTTATGAAGTCACATCCAGGGCAAATGAAGCATCACAGTCACAATTTCCAAGCAAATAAAGCTGCAGGGCACTGAGATTCTACTGGACTGTGTCTTGTTCTAGAATATAAAGTTGCAAAAACAATTAGGGAAGGAGTCAGAAAACAACAAAGAGGAGACAAAGTTATACTTGAACAATGATCTTCTCCCCCTCTGGATTTTCCAGGAACAGAGGGGTGACAAGATAGAGCTGTGGATTGAACTTGAGGAGCACGAGTTCACTTCTTGGCTGCATCCCAGCCTCTCTGTGTGGCTCTGGGAAAGCCTCTAAATCTATTTATTACATGTGCCATTCTCAGGCTATCAAAACTGTGAGAGCATTTTCCTGTCTCACAGGGATGAAAACCATTAACTACAGCAAAGTGCTCAGCTCTTAAAATTGAGAGGATTGTGTGCAATAAGTACCAAGACCAGGGGCTTTGAAGCTGATATTGAAAGATATTTTTGGTATTTAAAAATGATGAGCAATTTAATTGAAAACTGGGAATTAAGAACAATTGAAAAACCCAATGTATAAAAATCCCTAATTCTGCCTTTACAAGTTAATAAAACACAGCCAGAGTAGGAATCACACCATGGAATTTGCTATGACAAGCTTTCCATGGCCGAGTAGGCAGTGTATAAATAGAAATCTAAAGTTCTTTGGGCTCTTGCTTTCTTTAACTGATTTTAAAATCTCTCTTAAATGCTTATGAGTGCCAGCGAAAACTTGCAATTTAAAACTCTTATTGGGAAACAAGATTCAAGGTTTAGGGCTCATTTTCAGTGACAGATGTACACTTTGCAAGATTAATCATCAAACTTCAATGCTGTTGAAAGGCTCTGGTCCCATTCCTTACAGATTTAATCTATTTCCCATTTGAGGGGCACTGTGTATATAGGTTTTATTTATTGAGAGCAGAAGATTTGCATTAACTTATTTAAAGAATCAAAATATAAAACTCTGAAAAAGCACATATTTTGATTTATTTGTAGTAGAGGCAGAGACACAAAGCCTTTGAGAATGACTACAGAGGATGACGAACACTGACCAGAAAAATCACAGCCGTGGATTTATTCTTATTGCTTTGTTATAATGCACCATATAATGTACTTCTAAAGTGCACACATGTTTGGATTAGATAAGAATATTGTATTCTATGTATAGCAGTCTTATTATAATGGATATTTTGTACTTTCAGTAATTTATTTCTTCATCCATCCATTTCTATGACATCGAAGTAGATGTAATGATAAAAGGAAATAAGTAATGGACATAAAGGTTATGACTTCAATTTCCAGCAATATTCTAATCTTAAAGCTGTTTATACTGTTTGTCATAGCTTTTAAAATATTTTTTCTATATTTAATCATTAAATTATTTTGAGTATTTGTGGTAGAGGGTTGTTTCAGAGTGGCAAAAAACACATGATCCACACATATGTTTTCCTGTCATTATATTTTAAGATTTGGGACCCAAAGACATTAAAAAGCGAGGAAACAATCATCCTGTTCACCTCTAAAAGGTTAAAAAGTATTACCTCTAAAAAGTATAAAAAGTAGTTAAAAAGTATTAACTCATTTCTCAGTCCTTGGCTGATGCCTTTTTCTCTGCGTTAGCTCATAAGATACCAAATTTAGTGTATAAAGAACTCCAAACTTTTTTATTTAATTCAGGTACGTATCGGCAAAATGAAGAACTTAATTTAATCCTAAATTGAATGAGAAGAAACCCAATGTATTTGGCTAAATTATACTGCTTATAATAAAGTCCAAAATAGGGTATAATCTTTTTTATGTAATTGCTCCTTTTCCTAGGAATCATTCTTCAAACTGCTGAAGTGATAGTTCAATTGTTTTGCATAGGAAATTTTATTTTGCTTTTGACTAACTGAAAATACTAAAATATTTCATTTCTACCTACACTTTTCAGTTTTCTCAGAAAACTTCCTTATTAAGTTCATTCAGGAATGGAAACAATTAAGAACATTTTTATATGAGGAAATTTGGAAGAAAATAACTTGCAGTGCAAATATTTTCACGTCTTAATTAAAATATATGGTTTTTCCACGGAAGAAAACATTTTTAAAAAGAGAAGTATGTTGGTTACTTCCTCTCTTGGAAAAGCACAAAGAGAACAATGAGTTCTGAACAAAAGGAAAATAAACAACATTTTTAAAGTATTTAGTGAGAAAAATGTTTAGGTTTTCTCAATAAATCCAAGCATCTGACATTCTTCATAGTCTTACCTACAGTGTCAAATAAGTATAGCAATTTTAACGGCATCAGAAGCTAAATAAATCAAATTGTTTGTTGCTCTTCAGAGTATGTAAATATTTCCCCCCACTCATTTGAATTCTCTGAAAAAGTCTCATGCTGGTTGTAGAAAAAACAATCATGTGTTGGTGTTAATGTTGTTCTTATTAGTAGCTGCAGTGGTAAAACAATTTATCATGAGGGGCTCAGCTTTCAGGTATCCTAAAATTTTACACACCAGACATCAGCTCAAAAATTGTAACTGGAGATTTATTTAATTTCATGAAAATGAAATATTAAGTTGCGATATCCTTGCTAGAGACACCATGTCAGTGGTTAACAAAGAGGAGGAAGGCTCAAATTTCTTTTCTCCATTCATCAAGAAAGGAGATGCTTTTCAATGCCACATTTTTATTATTTCACCCCTTTGTAAAATAATCCTCATTTGAATGGAATATTTCCTGTAAAACACACACATACATTTAGGCTTTCCAGCTTCACCTAATCTACCTCTTTCTCACTGTTTGGCCACACAGTTCAATTATTCACGCAATCTATCTGTGCACATTTCCCACAGTGGAGAAACAATTAACATCTGGAGCTGCCACACTTTTTTATTAGAGTGATCCACAGTCCTTTATGAAACAGTGGGGAAAACAGAAACAGATCTCAAAAACTCTCCTGTGTATCCTGAAATATTTACATCAGTGGAAAATATGACCCACTACACTTACTTGTCGAGTTTAGTGTCAAAATTATATTTAAATGGAAGGTTTGAAAACTAATCTTGGATGGTTTGGCAGGGGTTTTTTTTGTTTCATTTTGTTTTGTTTTAAACTGCTTTAAATCTACTTATTTTCCCCATCCTAGAAAAAAAAAACCAAAACCTTAAAAAACTTAAGTGCCCCAAATTCTTCAAGTAATTGAGAATCCAAAGCTTTTAATAGCTTCCTTATTTTTGTTGCATTTCTACAAATATTCTCAGTGGGAATACCCCACAGTCAGTAGAGCAAGTTCTTTACACATCCTGCTAATGCCTACAGCTCCTTATTAATGAAGCATGGATTGTTGAGATTTGCTGAACAAATCAAAATGATGTTAATAATTGGCAGTAGAGACTGCCTCTGGACAAAGAACATTGCACACAAATTAGTGTTTTACTTAATTTCTGAGGCCATCAGCAAATGTAGATTTTCCCACCTCCTTGGTGTCCCCCCTGGTTTGTTGTCAGATCATACTGGATAAAGTGATACTGAGAAAGTCCATGAACAAATCTAGAGCTTGAAATAGCTTCAGAAACTCAAATACTGGTGAGTGGAAACAGCTGAGCCTTAATTGCTGACTGATGATTAAAGTTTGGAGGTGTTTGGTCATACCCCATTACTCCAGATCATATCAGAATACAGGAATCTGAGATTTTGCCTAGGCAGTGCTGAGAAACCTGTTCTAGTGGGAGGTGTCCCTGCCCATGGTAGGGGAGTTGGAACTGAAGGATCTTTAAGGTCTCTTCCAACACAAACCTTTCTGCCATTCTTTAATTCTATATTCGGTGAAAAAGGCAGGAAAGACAGGTGTTTAGGTCTACTAACCAAACCTCGCATGTATTGCCTACATCTTCACCTGAGCACACTGATGTTTCAATAATTACTATATTCTTAAATCTTCTCTTCACCTGAACATGCTAATATCAATCGTAACTATATTCAATTCCTCCTTATACATGTGTCTTGGGTTGCAATGCAAGATGTAACAAAAGGTTTGTATTCTACTGCCAGCTGTTAAAACCACTTGGAGAAGTGTTTTCCTTATCTCTTCCCTCCCCCCCATCCTCCCTCCAGGGGATATCTGCTGTTCATGGGCCATCAAGGCTCACTGCATGACTTGACACAATGACATCATCCCACTGGGAGATGCTCCACCCAGGGGGAGGAACCCAGCATTTCTGGATAAAACCTGAGATTCAGAACACCAGCACAGCCTGTTTGCACTGGATTCCCAGAGGAACACTGGACCCATCTCACCACCACTGGACCCTTCTACAGGATCATCTCTGCTCCAACAGAACCACATCTGTCACTCCAGGAGGACTTGATTGCACTGCTCCCAACACCCTGACCAACAGGGTGGGAGGTTGTATTCTGATTCTATGTGTGCTTTCTTTTTTGTTTGTTTGCTTTTCTGTACTATTACATTTTTATTTTTAATATTCCTAGTAAAATAACTGTTATTTCTATTCCCATATCTTTGCCTGAGAGCCCCTTAACTTGATAATTATAATAATTCAGAGAGGGGTTTTATATTCTGCATTTCAAGGGAGGCTCTGATTTTCCCTGGAGGACACCTGTCTTTCCAAGATGGGACAACATGCTACCTGCAAGACTATCCCAACAGCTTTTATTCTGAAAAAAAAAAAACTGCTGTCCAAAAAGTTTATTAATAGTTGCAGTTGCTGGGTGCCATGTCTTTCTCCTTTGTGCCTTGCAAATAAATGTGAATTTCTGGAATTCATAAAAGGGAATGGACTATAAAATGTGCAAAGCAAAAACTTTTAATGTGGTGCTTTTTGTTTAATGCTGTGGTATTTTGTTCCCCTAAGTGCCTGCTGTCCTTGGTAAGAGGCATTGTGGCCATAAGTTAAAGAGCTGGCTGGGGACTGGAGAACCTGATTTCAATTCATGGCTTTTCTGGTGCTTTGTGGAGTGACCTTGAACAAATGAATTTCTGTCTTTACTCCCTGGTTTTACCGTCCATTAAAAAAGCCTCAGGGATTATAAAAGTCACCTTTTTATAAAATGCTGTAAGCTGTAAAGTTTTTAAGTGATAATATTGATGATGTCATAATATTATTTTCAGAAAATTTCTATAACTGCTGTTGTTATTATTATTTTATATATTCTATAATGATAACCTGTAACTGAACTGAAAACTAAGATGCAAAACTAGAAAGATTACCGCTTATTTGAAAACAGCCAACAACAATTATTTCATCTTTCTTTTTTTCCCCACCATGCTCCTCTGTAGAGTTTCAAACATCAGACAATTCAGATTGATGGGCACAGAAAGAACAGGGCTGAGAAGAGGACAACCACTTCTGTCTCCAAGGAGAATTCCACAAAATCATAGAATGGTGTGGGTTGGAAGGGATCTTAAAGACCATTTAGTTTATTTTTCATATACTGCAAAATACAACAGTGACAAAAATATAAATTTACAAATATTATGTTCTTTGTCAACAAATCATCTGCACATCTCCTGCTGCTAAGAAGAAAGAGCCATAATCACTGCTGCACCATTAATAGTCTTAAAGGCAAATTGATAAATATAATGCCTGGACTTGCTCTATTGTACCAAGATAAATGTTGAGTGAGTGAGTAAGTAGTGAACGGGAGGTGTGTTTTGCACCTAAATTCAGAAAATGCTGTTAAAGCAAGCCATGCTTATGCATTTTTAAAATAACATCTCAAAAGTTTCCCAAGAAGACCTTTCAGTCATTAGAAGCATCTATAAATATTTCAAAGCTGCAAGAGCAGAAAGCTTTAAAACTCTGTGAGAAATGCCTGCAGTTGGTGAACAAGCACCACGTTTCTCTGGAGTGGTATCCCAGCAGATGTTGTAGAGAGCCCCACAGGGTTTAAAGGGACTAACTGTGGCCAGGTTTAATGAAACTAAACCCACTGAAACCCTTCGAATGTGCTGTAACTTTTAGCATTCCGGAAAGCCTCAGTGTTGATCCACTGTAAATTCAGACACCTGAATTTCCTAGATATATAACTCCAGTCTCCTACTGCTTCTAGAGCACCAAGAAATCCAGAAGTTTGGGACTCCTGATTCAGTCATGGGATGGTCCAAAGATGCAAGAACCTAGGAGACAGTTCTAGTAAAACTTCCAGTATAATTACCCAGCTGTCCCAGGGTTAAAGTGAGCTGGGAGAGTTATGAACATCTCTCAGATGTTGTTCTAGAAAAGAGTCCTGTAGATGCTATCGAAATTCTTGCAGGCCCATATAGAATTCCCATAGCCGGTGCTCCCCAGTTGTAATGCCAGCCCATGGAAAAAATTCCGGTGGGTTCCAGTGGTAACACAGGGATTTGCACACACCCCGCTGGGTCAGCAGTAGCATCACTGACATCTCTGAAGCCAGGGCTGAGTTTAAAAGGGAATGGATAAAAGAAGATTTTACCATATATAAGTCGATGTAACCTAGTTTAAGTTTTGTATGAACTTCACTGGAGTTGCTCTGTGTTAGCTCAGGCAGGAGCATGCTGCTCTCATCTTGACATAAAACTGCTTTGGGAGAAGGGATCTCTTTTGGTGACAGGCTGCATTTGCATCTGGCAGCTGTGATTGATACAGTGCTGGCCAGTACATAATATCACTGAGCTGCACATTTCACATCTTTTAGAGTCACTAATCACCTGAGGTAAGCCCACACAAATGGGTGCATCAAAAATATGAAATACCTCTGCTGGAAATACCTGTTGGAGCCAGGAACATCTGCTCATACTTTTTTTTAAATCTCTTTCTACTTTTAAAGCCACAGTCAATAAATTTTGCTGCAGGAAAAAAACACTATGAAAGAGTTTTGGCTGTAAGGAGTGAGGTCTGTCACAAAAATAGGACAATGTGATGTGGTGATCAGGTCACTGTCCATGGAGATATTTAAAAGATGTGAGGATGAGGTGCTTAGGGACATGACAGCGTTGGTGCTGGGTTAACTGTTGGAGTTGACAATTTTAAAGTTCTTTTCCAGCCTAAATGATTCTATGATTCCATGATTCTATCAATGACAGAAAAATGAAAAAGCAAATATTTTCATGTGATTCTGACTGCTTTATGTAAAAGTATTTTTTAATTTCTTGCTCCCTTTCCTGAATTACTGAGGCAACTGGCCAAAGAGAAGAGCATCTCTGCACCCTTTCTTAGTCTAAGAAAACTAGACAGTCTTCATCTGAAAAGCAGCATGGATGACTAGCTTGGAGGAATTAGCACAAGTAAAATCAATTAATGCTTTTGTGAACTGGAAAAAAAAAATGGGGGTGGAGAGCTCAAGTTCTGTAGGAGATACTCACTGACTGAAGATCATGAAGCAGGCTCCTGTCACCAGACTCAGGTATTTACCAAATCTGCCCAGGTCATGCTCTGGGAGCTTTGACACAAGTTTGAAAGAGAGTGATGTCTTATGTTTTAATATAACCACAGCTAAATCCAGGAGACTTTTTCCACTGCCTTGGTCTGGGCCTCTAAAGGGGCAGATCCAAGATTTTGTGGGGGTGTGTGAACAGGGAGTATTGCTTCAGTTTGCTTTTTCTTACTTTTTACCCTCCAGCAAATGTGAAGGATAAGCAGTGTTAGAAAAGACAACAGAAATTTTGGCTCAGCAATGGTCCAGATGTCTGCATCTTTGCTCAAAATGCTACCAACTGCATCTTTAAAAGACAAGAAACAATGCCCCATCCACTTTGGGGATACTCTAGATGAGAACAAAAAGAAAAAAGAAAAATAAAGCATTTTCTGGCACAGAGTGATTCTATCATCAGGCCAAGTGTTTTTTAAAAGCCTCTGGGACTGTGAGTTTAATTTTGTTGTAAGGCTCCAAATCCAGTAAAGCTATCACTGGAATCACATTTGTGAGGGCAATTGTCTCAGGATGACTGGATAGACATTTTGTCTTTCAAGCATATGTCTCTGAAATGGTGATTGCCACCTGGCAGACTGTTAAATTTCAGCAAAGGATGGAAAATTTATGATTATTTTTCTTAGCCTGAAGAGGAGAGTTTATGATTCACCCCTAACATGACTTTACTGCCAACATGCAGATCTTGTATCATTTGTGCAGGTCCCGTTTCAAAAATCCACAAGAATGGAATAAAAAATCAGGCTCAAGAGAGACTTTTGCATCATAATCTTGCTGGTGGAAGAGAGATACACAACAAATCCCCTAAGGAGACATCTGCATTAATTGTCAGATGGGCTTTCATCACACTTAGCTCCTGTAAGATGATGAGCTGCTACCAGATGGTGCGGCTGAAGATGATCTTGGTGTCGTACAGGTTCTTTCAATCAAATGCACAGGAATCAGCTTTTTGAAAATTAAGCTGGCAAGTTGTGTTAACTTCTGGATGCTCAGCATAAAGTCAGTAGAATTCAATCTCATTTTTTTCCTCTCTGGCCATTCAGGGATGAGAACTCTCTCCATAGCCAGACTGGGCACATACAGGGTGTGGATTTAAACACAGGCTGACCACAAGTAGGTCCTGATGCTGGAGACTACCACAGCATTCTTTATAAAAGCATCTCTAGAGTAAGATGTGGAACTGATTTTAACAAATTTCAGGTTAGTGCAACACTTCTTTACTGTTTCCAGGGTTCTCTTCTTCCAGTTCTTTTCAGGTGTTCAGGAACACACCAAGTTTTCACAGATATTACTTATTTCAAACAGAATGTTTCAATTAGTTTTGAATTTTGCCACTATAGTGGATAATTTCTTCATTTTTATTAGGTATGGTTTGATTTGATTTGGAGCTTTTTAGGGTGTAAAACAAGCCTCAATGTCACTAAAAGATCCTTGAGCTTTCATAACTCAAATATTTGCAGGACTTTTTTGTATATATATACCTACACAGCTATACATATTTATGAACATATACATATATATGCACACACATGTATACATGTATATCTCTGTGTGTGTGTATATATATATATATATATATATATATATATATATTGCTTGGAAACAACAAAAAAACACAGAAAAGAATCACATTAATATCACCATACATGATAGAATATTTTCATGGGATTAATTCTTTCAAATCCTGAGGAATCAATTTCATAAGGTGATTTAATGTACTAATTTTATTTTATTTTTTATTATGCTTCTGCCATTTCTTCTCATATGAATGCCAAAGACTCCAATAAAATTTCTTATTATCTTTTTTTCTTTTAGAAGCTCTAGCCCAATCTGATCAAACTAGCAACTGGTTTGGTTACGTCTGAAATGCAAGGGCTGTGAAAAAAATCTCACCCACACAGAAGTTTCTATAGCTCTTCTGTAGAGTCAAAGTTCTGTGGAAGTGGAAGGAAATAAAGGTTGTTAAGGGGAGATTCCTCTAGAATATTTTAGACTGTGGTAATTCATATTATTTC
The DNA here is from genome assembly GCA_013398615.1 of Brachypodius melanocephalos. Lineage (NCBI taxonomy): Eukaryota > Metazoa > Chordata > Aves > Passeriformes > Pycnonotidae > Brachypodius > Brachypodius melanocephalos. Next base: position 2,710,022 of record VZSR01003371.1, read on the forward strand.
AGTACCACATGCAGATATGCACATTTTATCAGAAGAATCTCTTTTCTTCTTCCACCATATACAAATAAGGCACACAGGCAGGTGATTCGCCTGACCTGTGTTAAACATCTTTTGGGGATGGGGTGACTTTTTCTCTGAAAGTTACTCCTCCTGTAAAATGTAGAGGGATAACAAATTACTCCAATGGTTTAGATTTGATCTGATTTTTTCCAATTTGTTCTGGTAGTCATAGTTATCACCATGTCAGTCCATTTCTAGAAAAAACAATAGGAAGAGTGGTTGGTTAACAGATTGCTGTTCTCACCAGATTTTTATTTTGCATTTTTATTGTAAAACATGCTTCTCCTTCACTTGAAGAAGCAGCAACCTTATTATTCCCTCCCCCAAAATTGTTTCAAAAGATTACTATCAAAGCTACCAAAGATTGTAACATTGCTGACAACAAGGGTACAAGTGATCAGTCAAACACCTTCAAATGATGAAATCACTTTAACTTTGTTTGTGTACTGGTTTTCAAAGGCCAGGATATTCCCCTCCTTTTACCCAAGGACATTTTCAAGAGTCAATCAATTTTAGTTAAGCATCAGATTTCCCACTTCTGTTCCCACCTCCAAGATTAACTGGCATAATTAAAGTGTGGTTGCTAAGCAAAATGCTGATTATCTTTTTGATGGGTAGAAAGCTCCATCTGGACGTTTCATAGCTTTTGTTCATTTTACACAACTGATTTATTTACCTTTAAATAGTACAGAAACATGGTTATGGTTATACAATGTCAAACAATAGCAAATTCCTGAAAATATCCAGATTTTTTTAGTCCCTAGATCTAGGAAAAAGGGCAAGGGGAATGAACCAGGATAAAAACAGCAAGTACAGATCAGTGAAATGCTATGATAAGAACTTCAAAATTTGCTCAGGGAATAAAGTAAAATCAAACTCATTGGTGGATTTTAACAAGTATCAAACATTGTTCTATGTCTAAAAACAACACCATAAATTTGAGTTTGTAAAAAGCAAGAGAGAAGATCCACAGATTTATGAAAGAAAAAAAGTAAAAAATATAAAATTATAATCGTTGCATAAGAAAATCTATTTTTATCTACATTTAATGTTGGAATTTTACTGCTGAATTAAATTAAGTAATTTTTTATTGAATTAAATTCAGTTGATATAAATTATCATATACAAGGAGTCGGTGGTTGGTTATTTAGTTGATATCTACCAATACCTAGACAGTGAGAAATTCTTCCGAGTTACATCAAAAACATAGTAAAAATTAAATATTTTTATAGCACTGAAGGAAATGTAAGAATTGAAATCACATTCCAAATAGCAGAAGCACTAAAAATATACTGAAAACTACATTTGAATTTTCACTCTGATTTTATGAAAGAAGGTAAGAAAAGAAATTGGTGGGAGTTCCTTATTTTAGATTCCTTTTTCTATATTAAGAAGCATTGTTTTAAAGCATTTGTGAAACACCTCATACCAGACACAAAGGGAATTTCTCCTTTCTTTGGTAAACTCTTGATGTGAGTTATGACAAAGCAAATACATTTTGGCAGATGGAGCAAGTGGCAGTAGGTTTTTCCTTCTCTTTGATGATACACCACCAATCTCATCAACAATTAGAAAAACAGTATTCTTACTTGCATTGCTCTGGTGCTCTTGGGGTCATACATCTTTTGTTTTATACAGCATGTCCAGAGAAGTTGTCTTGCTATTATTTTAAGCCATTCTCTGTGAGGTGCTGAACCCTCTCAGAGCTGAATACATCTGGCTCTTCGAGAAATTCAGTAGAACGTTCTGGCTAGATTAAATGAAAATTTATTCACTGTGTTGCTGCAAAAATATGCACATTGAGGGGTAAGCCCATCTCTGTCCTCAAGAACTTTAAGAACTTGTCTGGATAAAATCCTCATAAACCTGCCCTAGTGTTGATGTCAGTCCTGATTGAAAAGAAAGTTGGAATGAAGACCTGGAGATTTTCCTCCTGACATTGCCCTTCACCCAGTCACCTCTGGTTGTCTCACAGGCAATTTCTGCAGACATGATCAAGTTGGTTTCCCTCACGTTCTCCAGGCTTCTCCCTGCCAGCCAAGGCTACCAAAACTTTCCGTGTTCAGACTTTGCTGCTTCCTCATGCAACAGTCTCACTGACTTCCTTGGATTTGCTCCCAATCCATAATTGCTTGTGGATGACAGTTTATAATCTGACTGAGAAAAAAAGGCAATGTAATTGCCTAATGAAAAATATTTTACTGAGCACTGGGGAGATCTTTGAAGAGAGACTCCCTCCTCCAGAGCTGTGCTCACCTCTGTGCCTCAAAGCTCAGATTACTCAGGTATCCTCAGGCCTCAAATGTCTGGTTGCTTATTGGGTATCAATGAAAAACAACTGAGCACACAAATAAATGGGGGAAAACACTGTTTTCTCAGCCATATTTTTTCTAGTTCATATCAGTGTTATTTTCTAATATAAAATTGCTTTGTTTTTTGGCCAATGTTTCCATGCTACCTGGAAAGTTACTTACATGGAAAACTAATTAACAGGCACAATGTATTGCACTGCAGGCTTTTTGTGTTGTGTAAATTAAAATGATGGTGAACTTCTCACTCCCAACATTGTTCTTACAGCTCTGTTACTAAACCTGCTGCCACTCTCCAAACAAAACATGAAACTTCTTCCCTTATGTTTCATTGACCACATTCAAAAGGGCAGTGGTTTATTACACATGTAATTAGAACTTAATTTTCCCAACAAAAATCTGATGTTTGTTTAACTGGATACACATTCCAGGAAAGGTGTCTATCCTCACAAACATAAAAATATGGTAATGTGAAGTAGTATCTTTACAAAGAGATTTCTCAAAGCCAATAACAGAGATTGGATACTAAATTTTGTCCTTGAGTATAAATGGAAATTGTCCTCTGATTCTTTAAAACTCCTCCTTTAGTGATATGAGCAAACTTGAAGAGACATCTTGTCTCCTGCTTTAGGGGCGACATGAAGCTGGATCCCAAGCTGGCATAAATCAGCACAGCTCTGACAGGTCTCTGTTGATTTACACCAGCTGAGAAATTGTGTCTCTGTAGAGATATCTATTGCTGAGCTCTTGAATGATTAATATTCACATCCCTATTTAGCTTTCCACCTTTGTCTTGGGTTTGTTTTTCTTCACATCCATCAGATGATTCCTGAAAAGGTATTTTGTACTAATTTATTTCTACCACATGCAGTCCTAAGATTGTCTAAAATTGCAGTGAATGTTTCCTGAGACTGTTAGAACTGAAAAGGTTTAGAAAGCAAAGCAAAAGCATTTTCTTTTCTAAGCTGGTTTGGCTTTTTTTCTATTTTGTGCACACAATACTTATTCATTTGGGAGCAGGGGAAAATGTTGCCTGCCAACAGAGAAGGAAAACATTTATTGATAATAGAACCTTAATGTGTCCATATCACTATATTTCTCTGATTTATATTAAAGGAACCATATTTGCACTCATTACAGAGAAAATTGTCCATTTTGCATGAAAAGAGAAGGTGTAATTATTATCATATTGGCACAGAACTGCAGAAAAGCGGACAGCATAGGACTGGAGGACATTACAGCATGTTTTAAATACTGCTCCTCTCCCCAGACTTAATTTAACTTTTTTGTAGACCACCTT
>VZSR01003371.1:2716178-2748927 GCA_013398615.1 Brachypodius melanocephalos
GGGGAGAGACCCACCCTCCCGCCATATTATTTGAACCCTCCCAATTGCTCTGAAAAATGAGAAATAATTTGAAAATTTTCACCATTATCACACATAATTTTGAATCCATTCTCAGGCAAGAGAGAACACTGAAAAACTGCCAAAATACAGTTTTCAAGGCGGGACGGGGATGGGGAAATATACTTTCACCAAGGTAAAACAGTTCTATGGCAAAGGATTGTACTAGAAAAAATGAAATTCAGAGCTAGGGTTTCAGCTCTAAATTTGGGATTTCTTTGTGAATTTCAAAGCACTTTAGATAACTGTTAAATGTGACTCTCCCTGTGTTACAATTGTTAAAAGACCAAGTCAAACCCGGGTTATTCTAGTTGGGCTCTCGGGTACAATTTTCAGCTGCTGAGCAAGAGCAGGTGGATTTGCAGGAAGGCAGAGAAACCTGCAGAAGGCTCATTTTAGGGAGTACAGCTACAATTCCAGCCCAGGTCAAACCAATCACAGAATCATTTAGGCTGGAAAAGACCTCCAGGATCATGAAGCCCAGCCTTTGACTGATCACCACATTCCCAACCAGACCAGAGCAGTAAACATCACACAGATCTCAGCAACACTGATAACAGCCTGCGTCTATACTGAGCTTGTCCTGAGGGATGAGTGAGGGATGTGGCAGATGTGTCATGGATGAGGGAGGAAGGGCAAGCGGTGCTTTCAGAAAGGGCTGCAGCTGCCATCACATCACTTGGTCACAGTGTCACAACGCTGTCTCTTTTTCCTAGGGGTAAAGCACACAGAAAGAAATCCCTACTCTTGCCTTGCTCCCACCTGCCTCCTGCAGCACTCAGCTGTCTCTCCTGCCTGCCTCAGGAGCTAATAACCCTCTCAGCAAGTCAATGAAAAAGGCACAAATCACCTGCCAGTCAGTCCTGTCACCCAGTCATCCACTCTGCCACCGACAGATAAATCTACTGTGACCACACATGTCACTGTCCTGGGGGTCAAAGCTGATGTAAACCAAAGGGACCTGGTTTATGCCTCCTGAAAATAAGGCCATTCCATCTGTGCATTTAAAAACTGAGAGACATAAACAATTGCAAACACTTCAAAGATTTCACTGTCCTACCTTGTAACAAGCTCCAAAGCTTATCTGTGTTGATAACAGACTTTTCTCTCTCCTGGTTGATTTGCTTCTTTGACCCACTTTTTCAACACTTTCCCTAAAGGTAACACAAAACCTTTCTGAGATGCTCACGCAACTTTTGATCATATTTAATAACCAGGACCTCTTTTTGAAGGCTGTGTGAGACTATTGGAGAAATCCCAATGGGTTTTCATCGTCCAAGGGATTATTTGCATATTGGGTCAGGCAACAGATCTCAGCAGCTCCATCTCTCTCAGTCAAATATACAGAACTTGAACAAAAAGATGGGATTGGCTTCTTACGTGTGCGATCTTATTTTTGCCATCATCAATAACTGTCAGTTCTGCAAACACATGGGATTATTGCTATCTGATAAACTGCAATGTATTCAAAACACGCTGAAGGGGTTGGCAGATGTGACAGGGGGCCTCTGGAATCTGTACCATGAAGCTCTTGATGTTTGCATTTTTACATAGGGCTCCAATATTTCTGTCTCAAAACCCCTGGAAATTACACAGTTGAACTTTTTAGCTGACAGGTCACACTGTTGACTCATATTCAACTTGCCATCAACCCAAACCCACAGATCTCCTTCTGTGGAGCTGCTCTCCAGCCTCCTGTCCCCTAGTTTCAGGATTGACCCAGCCCAGGAGCAGAATCCAGCCCTCTGGAGGTACTTGTGCTCCTTCCAAACTCCTAAAGGAGTCTGTAAGTGAATAGTTCAAACCTGAATGCTATAGAATGATAGAAGCAAAAGTGGTTTGGGTTGGAAAGGACTTTTAAAAGTGACCTAGTTCAACCCCTGCAACGTGCAGGGACATCTTTAATTAGGTCGGGTTTGCTCAGAGATCTCTCCTGACTTTGAATGTTTCCAGAGGTGAGGATCTAGCACCTTTCTAGGCAACCTGTGCCAGCATTTCACCACACCTGTTGCAGCAAAATACTTATATGTAGCCTGAATCAACAATCTTTTCATTTAAAACCACTACCCCTTGTCCTATTTATCTTTTGCACACGTAAGCTGGAGCAATCTTTGTGTACCAAACTGCATGCAAAGCGCAGTGACGCAAATGTTCATTAATATGTAGTAAATATTGGTAGCATCCTGTTACATTTCTTTAATGTTTATTTATTATGATTTTATCCTGTCAGCTAAATGCTGATCATTGTCAAGATTTAGTTATGAAGTGGGGACTGGTATGGTAATGACGGCAAAGAAGAGCAGAAAGCAAGTAAACAGCATTTTTTTAGCAATTTATTTTTATTTGAGTTTGTGAGATGTTATTTGAAGTCTGGATTCAACACCAGTGATATACAAGTAGTTTTCTACACAGGAAGGAGTTTTCTAAGTTTTTGACCAATGCAGACCAATTCAATGCTTTTAATGGAGTTTGGGAGGATTTCAGCCAACCCCAAAGCACAAGGAGTTTTAGCCCCTGAGGTAAGATTCTAAATTCCAGGGTTAGCTGCTTGAATGGAGTGACAGAGACTCACCTGTAGAAAAAAAATTCTTTTTCTTTTCTGGAATAAGTCCTTGTATTTCTGCATTCAGGAAATATTAGAAATCCTCTCTTGAGGAGGGTCAGGAGGCCAAGAACCCGTGAGGGGGTAAGGGAGAAAGGGCTATAACAGATGACCTGCCCAGCAGTTCTGATATTCTCAGCTGAGAGAATCAGGATATATTTCTCTGTTGTCAGCAAGGCACTGGCAATTTCTGTGGCTAATTAGTGAAATCACTTTAAGCAATGGATGACTCTTTAAAATAGGAACCAGAAGCCAGCAGAGATATGTAGAGTAGAAAACCTCTCAACACTTCTGAGGCTGATGCAGAAGACAAACATCTCCTGAAAACAGTTCATCCTGGCTTAAATAAGTTCTAAAATTCCTTGTCTATACCTCCTCATATTGTACACAGGGAATATTTGACTATGGCAGATCTACAAGCCTATATTTTTGGTTTTTGAGTTAAGGCGACATGAATCTCAACCACACTGGTCTCAATCACAGGAATAAACCAGAGCTTCAGGGTTTAAAACTCAAGTGAAACACTCTAATTAATCATCAGAGGACTCAAAGAAGTCACATGTTTTTAATTTAAAATATTTTAATTGTCAATCACTCTTCAATGAACTTGAGAAGTCTTACTTGTTGAAACTATCTCACTCCAGCTTCTTTTCTTTATCTGCTCCTCATTATTATGCTGAAAAGTACGAAACCAAAAAGATTTGGCTTAAAATGAAACCTGATGTCACTAAAACCTGAATGAAGATAAAAGTGGGGGAAAAAAAAAAAAAATCCAAAGTGCTGTGAAAAAAATACCAGAAACTTGCACCAGAGTATTCCACATTACCTTTGTCAACTCAAGAAATGTAAATGAAAAAGAAGCCAATGAAGGCTGAGAAAAGTCCATGTTCAGAACAGAGCCTAATAGCGCACTGCTGTCATTCATGAAAGTAGAAGTTAAATTTAACTATGCTGATGTAATTTTTAACTAGAGGATTCATTACCTGAACAACAGTTCTGTTTCTTGGAGGGAACCTAAAGAATGAGTTTTGCCTGAAACAGAGACAGGAGGTTTTTCTTTCAAAAGGTAAAGCACAGCAAAGAATGTTGGAAGCCAGAGCTTTTACAAGGACTTGGTTGCAGGTGAAAAATGGAATATAGTTACTGCATTTTACAAGGAATCAGCTCCTCCTCTATCCCATTGACTTTCAGTTTTAACAGCAGAGGACAATTCATAGCAAAAAAGGCATTCACTTCATTTGCATTGTGAGTTAATAACAGATGAAGTTCTTGCCAGCCAGCTTCTTTCAATGCACTGAGTGAAGCATAGAATTGATTTAGCATCCCCAGTAAAATTAAGTGGACATTTTGCAATGCCTGAATTAATTGCAGGATGTATTTTTGTTTATTACTTCCGAGGGAAACTTCAGTGGTTCTCATTAAATGCATGGATGGATGGATGGGTGGGGGGATGATTGATGATACAGGATCAAATACAGCCAATTATTTTTCCATTTCTTCTGGGCATATTGCTCTATTAGGAGCCAGAATATAGCAATAACAATCAAACTTAGCAGAGCCATCCTTATTTGTTCTTTAAGGCTGAAATTCAGCCCTGTGAACATGCACAGCAAACACCCTTTTGCATTTCTCCTTCCTTCCCACAAACACTTGTATTCATTAACGAGACGCTGACATTTACAATAAGGACACAGATTTTCAAAAGTGTTTGCTTTTAGAGCTGCAAAATAAGCAATCTCCGTTTCCAGGGAGTTGGCTCGTGCTGGTCATTCACAGCAGATGCCACCCTGCTCTGAGGAGCTCAGCCCAGCTGCCCACCCAGGACTAAGAGGAGCTTCCTGCAATCAACAGGAGGAAGTAGAAGCATAATTTCATTATCCTGTTTCAAGCCTTTTTTAAAAATCTATGATATGAAAATGAACAGATAAAAATAGTAGACAAGTGTATCTGTTCAATAACCAGAAAAGGACTCAGTCTGTGTCTTTTTGTCCTGGTGGGTCCAGCAATGAGAAGGGGATGCAATTCACACAATGCATCCCAGCACTGAGTCAGGGCTACTCCCTTGTGTTCACCACTGGACACAGCACTGTTTGGAAAGTTGTTTTACCATCTAAACAAACAGAAGAATTCTTCAAAGTGGAGGAAATCGCTGTCTTGGGTCTGTGCCTTCATCCTGGTTAATATCTGTGGCCTCACAGCACAGTCTCTCCTTCCCCAGTTTGTCTATACCCAGCCTTTGCTGAAGACCTAAAATGTTCTTTTCAAACACCAAAGCCCATTTTTGGCTCTTTGCATTATGGTGGAATCATGATCCAATAATTAAATCTCTCCAGCCCAATTAACAGCACCCAGAAATCTGTGACTGATCACACTTTGCTTTCTGGATCTTCATTCACTCAGACTAGAATTCAGCTCAAAGCTTGGTAACTAGCAACTGCTGCAGCTTTCATTTGAAACTTCAACTTACTTTGGGGTGGATTTTTTCTTTCTTTTCTTTTTTTTGTTTTTTCCTAATTTGACCTTACATCTATTTCCAGTTTCTAAAGTTTGCTTTAGCTTTGTGTTCACCTCCTCAGCAAAGGTAAGCCTCCCTCTGAGTTCAGACATTCTTTCCCTGAAAAAACTTTTCCTTTCTCCCAGCAGGTTCCCACTTCCACCTTATAATCACATACTATCATGCCTCTCCAAGGATATGGCAGTATATACATTCCCAGAAAGTGTCTTCATTCTGCCTGAATTTCCCACATTTATGCATTTAAAAAAAACCCCCACGAGATATTCTGTATTTCTCTCTCAGAGCTGATAATCTTGTTTTACATAATTTTAACTGTTGATTTTATATTTTTTTTAATATTCTCCAAACCAAATCTAATTGGTCACGTGCTTTGCCTACACTTACTTTAAACAGAGGAATGTCAGAGCTTATAAATATGGTTGATTTGACCCCACCATCCCTAAATTATCTACAGGCTGCTTTGACAACATTTGAAACAGAGATTTCCAGGGCACAGCACATATGTGCAGCATGAGCTCCAGCCATGGTCTTGTTTGAGTACCTCATTGTAAATAAAAAATAAATCTGCTTTATTTCTTAAATAAAGGGTAAAAATGAAGTAACAGAAGGTTTAGTAACATGAGAAACATCTGATTTTCTCAGAAGCTAGACCTAGTAAGCTGCAACCTCTACACATTGAGCTGCTTAATCAATTCTGCATTGACTTCACTAGTCAAAACATTTATTTTGAATGTCATTTATGTTTAAATTGATTCACTTTATTTGATCCCTTTCTGAACTGATCCTGAGTGTTTAAATATATGGGTTGTTTATAAATATTTATTTAATAACTGGGATGATTAACTTGTAGAGTTTTTCATCTGCTGTGTTAGGAGGTTTTATATGTTTTCTTTTGCTGTTCATTGATGACTTCTAAGTCTATTGTCACAGATTTTTGCTGTCCAAAAGCAAATGGAAATGTTTTGGTTGGGAGTCTAGACATTCTCATGGGACTACTTTTGGAGAACAGTGATCTTGAAGAAATATTTAATCAAATGGTGCTGAAAAATCTGTGAAACGTTTAGGAAGGGTGAACACAAGTTGAGGCTTTCTGGGGAGCTCAGTGACCACCAGGCTCTGACCAATTACCATGAAACGACCCCAGATTTATACCCACTGCCAAGCACTGTGTGTTCCCCAGAACAAACACCAGTGTTTGGATGGAAACACAGAGATAAAAATGCACTGCAGCTCCTTCCCTGCCACACAGCAGGTGAGGAGGAGGAGCACAGCCCTGGGATCCCTCTGCTAAATCCATCACTATCAGTGCTGAGAGGTGACAAAAGCCAAGTTTTAACTGCTTCTGCCTAGGACTGGGAGCTGAGTTTGGGGTCTGGTGCCAGGAATTAACTGGGACCAAACCAAATGATCATCCAACCTGTGTCTTGATGTAAGTACAGGCACACAGAAGTGTATTTGTGTTCCAGCTACCCCCATGTGCAACGTGAGCAGATGACGAGGCTGAAATCTGTCAGCACAAAACTCGAATGTGTTTGACACCTGATGGTAGTTTAGCCATAACAGAAGTCCTAGAAGCTGTCATGCTTCTTGTGTTATGTATCCAGATAAAATACACCCAATTCCCTTTTCAAATATAACCAAAACCTTATTTTAATTAAGAGGTAATAAAATTTCTTTGAGATTAAAAAGACAGCCAGTTGTCTGAGAAATATGAAAAACTGCAAGGGGAAAAAATTGTAACCTGCATGTAAGAGAGTTGCGGTTGTGATGTTGGGGTTAGAGTGAAAGCAACTTTAAAATAAGATTCTTGAGACTCACACACATCCTCCATCTCAGGCACTGTCTTTTGAACTAAGTCTGCTCTATGGAATCTCCAGCCTGAATGTCACAATTCTGTAACCCCTGATGTGTTCTTCAGTTTCCAGTTAACAGATATTTTCTTGGCAGCAGAAGGGAGTGATCTGATCTCTGTTTTAAAGCTTCCAGTCTTTACAACTGGGAGACCTCTTTCTCCACTGAGGAGCTGCAGAGCTCCTGCTCTTTGTGCTGTCAGTGAAGGCAGGTGGCTGTGGAGAATTCGATTTGGGCTGAGTCATGCTGTGGTTCTGCCTGGATTACTGTCTTGTCCATATGAGTGAGCCTAAAGCAGAGAGTTTAGGTTTGTGGCTCTTCAAAATTAGAAAAATAGGATAAATTTGGGGTTTTTTTCCAAAACTGAACAGACTGGAACAACCATGGCAACCGAAACTTCTGCACTTGTTTTGTAAAGACAAAAAAAAAAAAAATCCACCCAAAAACATTCATTATAACCAGATAGAAAGGAGCCTCTTTTCAACTCTCTAACTCTCACAAAAAAACATCAACAGAGTGTGAAAAGGTTGAAGTACATATTGACTTGATCTACTAAGGTTTGTTTGCTAAAAACCTCCTGCAGCAATCAATGTCTGTGCTCTCTGGAAGTGCAGTGTCAATTCTGACCTTCAATCATGGACCAAAGAGTCTTGATTTTTATCAGGAAACAAAGAAACAAATGGATTCATTATTTTTCTGGCAGAAATTTTCTCTTTGACATGAGAATATATTAGGCTAATGCAGGGTTTGGTAGCTGCAGCACTTCATCATTTTTTATTTGGGAAATAACAGAAGAAAAGGTGAAGTTGCATTATTACATGGCAGTAATTATTACATGGCTGTCATTTAGATGTGACAGGCTTCAGCCTGTGCCAGCTTTTTTTTCCCTTTCTCAAGCCAGATTTTGCCAGTGTTTGCAGTGTCTGTCTATTTAATATATTAGTGATGAAGCAAATATTTCTGCTGAAACAATCAGCCAACCATAGGAGCATCTGCATGAAAAATTCATGTGCCTACACAAGTGCATGACAATCTCTAATAGGAATTCATATCCCCTAATGCTGGAATCAGGTGCATTGCTAACAAGCTGCAGGTGGAGACATGCAGAAATTAATTGCAAGGCCCTTGATAATTGTTCAGGCTTCATCTTAAATACACTGGTGAATCTGTCATTTTTTGGTAATTTACTTTTTGTTGGATTCGCTGCTCACAAAAAAGAGCCTCATCTCTTATCTCTCTCCAAGGCATGTGATGGACACAAAAGTGGTCCATGAAGAGAAGGAAAATGAAACACTGAAATGGAAAATGCAGATTGAGGTTAGGAGATAGAAGCTGTGAGAGAAAAAAAAAAAAAAAAAGGCAAACACAGAGCTGTGATAGGGAGGAAAGAAGCAGAAATCTAATTTTGGGGGGATGGAAATCTGCCAGTAGTGATATGGTGGGACACTAGAGATGTTACCCTGTGCAAAGCCTCAGTACCACTGAGTTTAAGAAGTAAACAAGGAGGAAGTAAACAAGGATTCAAGCTCCACCACTCTGCAAAGCTGAGTAGATTTTCTGATAACCTAAAAGCAAATCCCAGCTCTGAATTTTATTTTTTTATTCTCATACCACAACAAAACACTGCTGTTTTACCTTCTGTGGGACAGATAAGAGGTGTTCTGCCAGACCCAAGCAGTGAGATAGCTGCAGACCTTACATGTTCTCCTTCTTGGTCCCAACCTGATGCTCTGTGCCTGATTGCCTCTCTGCAGGGAAGTCTGACGATCCCGTATCCTTGAAGGATGTGAAAGCCTGGAGTGGCACAGAGCACACCCACCCTGCAGAGCACTCTGCTGGGGAAAGGCACCCTGCTGCTTTAAAGGAGGCACAGAAATGTTCCTAAAGCGTGTCTACCACTGCTCCGTGCTCAGCCTGGCACTGCATGGCCTGAGACACACCAAATCCTGCTCTGAGCTGCCAGTCCAAGCACAGCAATCAGAGGCAGCCTTTCCCTAAATGCCCTCTCACCTCCAGCTGATTTAAATTTGTGTTGCCCCTTTTCCTGGTGCATCCCAGAGCCTTCACGGCTGTGCTCAGGTGGGTCTGCTTTGGGATCCAGCTGCTGTGAAAACTCAAATTTCCTGCACATCCCACAGTCTCAGGGATGCTGTTCTCTCTGTTTGCTTGGGATTAGCCAGGATTTGTCTCCTTCCAGAAGTGAGATTCATCTCAGCAAGTTTGTGTGCCTAGCATCTCATTTTGGTCCTTGTGGGAACTCTGGATGCTGAGAATTTTGGTCTCTCTGTGCTGACAGGCACAGAACTTCACGGAAGCACTGCATTTGACCCGAGGCTTTAAAACAGGCTTCCAAACATGAGTGATAGTGCTGGGATCCTGGGGATGTAGTTTGGATAGCATTGTGTGATCTCACAGGGTGAAAAACTTAGATTTGGGATTTTAGTGTATGGTGATATATGGGAGCCAAGATGGAGAATTTGGGGTGTGGATTAGTTGTCTTCTTGCACCTTCTTCTTCACATCCTTCTTCACAGGTTTGGGTGATTTCTTTGATTGGTCAGTGAAGTCCACATTGCAAACCTTGAGTGATAAGTCATTGGGTCAAAAACATAAATAATACAGATGTCAATTGTTTATTAGATAATTGTGACTTAAATAGCCTTGAATAGACAACATTTCAGCACACTTTCTCAACTTATTAGGGAAAGATCACATCTTGTGAGTTTGTAATAGATAAGGATAACAAACTTCAGAGTGAAACTTCGAAAATAACATCTCCTGAGTTTTATTCACCCTGACCTTAGAGCAAGAAAAAGTCTAAAATTCCCACAGGTTCTTGCCTGGGTTCTCTCTGTGTTTAACAGAGAGCTATTCAGGACATGACTACTTTCATCTGTCTGGACATTATTTGGGGTTTATGTGATTAATCAATCTCTGCTGGTGTTCATCTCAGTTCACTGGTGCTTGATGGCTGGCATAGTCTAAACACTCAGCCAGGAGACACCAAAATTTAGCTGGGGTATTTCATATGTGTGTGGCAAAATATTCCTGTAGTTCAGCTTCATGAAACCATGCTCAAGTCAGTGGTGCTCAGATTTCAAACAAGAACAGCAGCTCGTGGGTTTTTTTGAGCTATCAGCCTGCTGAAGGATTCCTCTCTTGTCACATTCTCCTGCCAACAAGCTTTGACTATACTGCACACTTCAAAAAAAAACCCAAACAAAACTCTTCAACACAATTTAACTGGACAAAGGTAGACGGATGGAACCCTAAGTATAATCAGCTTTGTGCCCCTCTTGATATGAAGAAAGAGGGAGTTCTCTTGTCCAGTCCAAATGATGTTTGCCAATTGCTGCATTGAACTAATTCATGATGACACAATTTCCTTGTTGTCTGATGAACTTTTATATCCATCATTTTCTGTAAACTGCCCTCAAATGTAGTCTCCCATTTGGTATAAAGCCCTGAGGAGATGCAGAGCTGCTGAGCTACAGTCCCTTGCGGGTTCACCTGGGAAGTTTTGCTCTTAAATCAACTGGAAATGCCCATGGAAATCTTCCTAAATGCTACTTTCTACAGCTACCTTGAAGGTTTCTGTCTATTTGAGTTACACAAAACAGATTTAACATCCACTATCTGATTTTGTTTGTCTTTTGGTGGGGTTTTTTCCATGGTCATTTGGTTGTAGGGCCAATAAAAATATATTTCTCCTCAAAAGGTGTGACTGCAAAAACTGGTGCAGGTTCTTCTAAGTCAATATTCCATAAATCTCTTTGTAAAATGGATTATGAACACTGACATAGAAGAAAGTGGGCAACTGCTTTCTTTACTATTTATATATTAAATTTTACTATCTGATGACCATGTGAAGTCGCTGGGGATTACTGCAATAAAACACTTTTATTCTTCCATATACACTTTGCTACAGTTAGTATTGGATTCAGTTTATGAACTGATGTTACCTACTTAAGATACAATTCTGAGAGAACGCATACAGAGGAAAAATATGTTTTTGCAAGGGAGATATTAGATAAATATTGTATCTTTGTCTTTGTAGTCTGGTTTCCGTAGCAACTTGAAGTTGCACTATCATTTGATCAGCTCTTGACTGGAAAGAAAAACATTACTTTGGTCCAGAAAAGAAAAAAATAAAACGAGTTATTACCATCTTCAGTCAAACATTTCATGGTATCCTTGGTAACACCACCATCAAAACCAGAGAGCATCCACTTGTGCTGAAAAAGCAGTACAGATACCGAAGTTTTGAAATATGTAAAAGTGAAGAGAAGGTGGGGGAAGGACTGGGAAAAAAAGGACTTTTATGAAAAAAACTAATGCTGGATTG
Source organism: Brachypodius melanocephalos (assembly GCA_013398615.1). Taxonomy (NCBI): domain Eukaryota; kingdom Metazoa; phylum Chordata; class Aves; order Passeriformes; family Pycnonotidae; genus Brachypodius; species Brachypodius melanocephalos. Next base: position 2,727,548 of record VZSR01003371.1, read on the forward strand.
AGGTGCCAGGGCCACCTGGCAGAGGGACAGTGGCATCTGTGTCCCAAGGAGCAGAAGGGGACACCATGAAATGAGAGTGGGAGGGATGGTGCAGAAATCCCATGTGCCCTGCACAAGGGGCAGCTTCCATTTCTAGTTTTCAACTGGAATAATTGTTCCTTTTTTGAACTGAAAGCTTTTGGGTCAGGTTTATTGAAAATGAAGCTGGATATTTACATGTCTCAGTTTCCCATATACTGAAGGAATGGAGCTCTTTCATACGTAAACCTGATTTCAAGGAAGATGTTAAACCCAATGAATATACAGTCAAAACACATTGGAAAATATTTTTTTCTCCACTTAATGCTTATCAATTTTTGATCAAATCTTCAAATTTGATCAAATCTTCAGAGTCAGATTAATAGATGAACTTGATACAAAGAACTGCATCAGAAAAACCTTTTCCTTGGGAAGGAAACCTTTTCTTCTGCTGAGAGAGGTCCCAAAATATTCCTTCAGAGTAGGACAATTTGATAATATGCAAACTTTTCCAGCGAAAAGGACACTTTAAATTCAGGAAGCAGTTCCCACAGCAATTGGGTAGCTGAGTAGAACATTTTGTAAATGTGTTTCTAGTTTTCCAGCCTGTGTTTCTTGAAGCAGACCAGTCCCACAACTCTTAGGAATATTTAAAATCAAACAAACTGGACAGAAAATGCCTAATCTCCATCTTCCAAACATGCCAACCAATGAACTTGATTTTATGGCGTCACAAATTATCACTAGACATGATCATAACTTCATTTACACTTCACAGTCCTCTGCTAATGAGGGAAAATTCCTGGCAAATCAGTACTTCACTTGCTCACTCTCTTTCTCTTTTTGTCCATCTCGTTTTCTCCTAAATGCTGACAAGGCCCAATCCATGAAACAGAGAATTCTGAAGCTTTGCTAAATGCATGACAGTTGTAATGGTTATTTACAACGTTTTGCTTCTGAATTCAGATGAGCAGTTCTGGAGCTAATCTCTGCTGTTTTGCATTCATCATGAGCTGATGTTTCCTAGGTATTTACTCGGGATGTGATTTACATTCACACTGATTTTCTATAAATGTTGAACTTCTGTGCCTGACACTGGAATACTTTCTCTGAACCTGAAAATAGACAAGTCGTGCTTAAAAGCAGTGAATGGAAATTAAAGTCAACAGCAATCATTAAAAATGATAATTTTCCCCATTTCCAGAGAAGAATATCTGCAAGTATATGAAATTTGGCTTGATTGTGCTATTACACACACCAAGGAAGGGGCTCTTGAGTACTTACAGAGCAAGAATCAGATATTCAGACCTTGATTTCCCTCCAAGGCAGGCCAGTTCAGTGTCTGAATTTATTTCCTCCTTTCCCTTCCCCATCTCCTCCCCATCCTGCTATGCAAACTTAGTACATTATTCACTTGATACAAAGGAATTAACCCTGGACATGAATGAAAACAAGAACATGCTGTACAAAAACAATCAGCCAATACCTACAGTGTCTCTTTCACAGCAAATCTTTCTTCCTTTCTTTAGATGTGGCAAAAAACCACACTCATTTAGCCAAAACACCTTTCTTTACTCTCCTCCTTTCCTCAGCTTCTGACAAACACTGAAACCCTGCTGAATGCACCAAAAGCAACCCTTTAGAATATCAGCTCTTACCCTGGCCATTTCTCACCAGAGAAGAAACATTTCTTCATCAAATGGATATCAAATTTAATGGCACTGCTTGCAGTCACCATGTAGCCAGTGTTTAAGTAATAAAGGGCACCAGCAAGTCCACACAGCCAAAAACCCTCTGTGTGTGCTGAGTAAACAAAGCTGATAACCATCAAGGTCTTTAGCATTCCAGGGAGATAACACATCACTCAGACTCTAATAAATGGATCAAAGCAATACTTTTTGTCAGTTTATAGGACCTGGAGTCATTAAGAATAAATTACTTTTTTAATTAAAGATTTTTTTTTATTACCTAATGAATGAATTTAAAATGTAAACTGCTGATTGAATAAAGGAAAATGGATGTCAGCCAAGATTCCAGGTTATAAGAAAAAAATTGATGAGAGCCAGCCACACACTGCACTGACCTTCTCCAATTTGAACAGGTAGTTAGCATGTTTAAAGAGAATGGTACATTAACATCATCTGAATTATCATTATTTAAATGCTGCTTCAGGTGTAATTAGTATTTTATTATCATTACTCTTATGACTTAATTTCTGTCCTAGACAGGTTTCATCTAGTGTTACTTCTCTCTTGTCTTCATGAACTGTGAGTTCAATAGCAACTAACAATGAAAGCTGTCACAGTTGTCTCACAAATTAATAGATCTTTGAGTCAGCTGGAGCTCTCCCAGGAATTTATTCCCCAATCCAATTTTCCTGCACTGCCCTGTGGTTCTGTAGCCCTGAATAAACCTGGGCTGATTGCTTCTCGAAGGTTCCCTTTCCCCAGTGGTCACAAATATCTCAGGACAGTCTTACTGAAGTGCCCATGTCTTTGGAAGCACAGAAATTATGAGATGAAACTTCTCTGCTGGTGATCAGCCACACGAGCCTCCACCTTCCTGCAGGAAGGAATATTCCCCTCATCTACAATAAACCTGTTCCTACAGCTTGGCTTTGTTTACTGTTTGATTGCCATCATGTAATTGTTACACACCCCCTCTCTGGTGATGTATTTTAATCACACCACCCTGCCCCAAGTTTTCACCCTGGGAGACTCTCAAGGTCAGAGATTCTCACACCAAATTGTGTGAGGGAGGGGGTCACCCTCACACTCCCCCTGTGCTGTACCACAGCCAGCCAGGCAGGGTTTAACACCATGAGCTTCTACCTTCGTGTTTGGAGTGATAATTAAAGCCATCACTTTCCTGGGGATTTATTCCTGGCTTTGTTTTTCTGCCAAGCCCTCCCAGAGCTCTGCTCAGCCCCAGCAGTCTCATCACCACATCCCCTGGTGTTGGTTTTGGCTCAGAGCCACTGAGATGAAGGGGTTCAAACCCTCAGGAGCCACCACTGGGCACTCACCCAGGGCACTTCTTATCTTGGTAGATCTCTTTTCCAGGCTTTTCTTTGTCTTGCCTAAAAAACCCAACACATCTCTTTTAGGAAATCATCCTATTCTCACATAAAAAATCACCATACTCAAAGATAAATGTTACCCTGCTGAATTATCTCCTCTATTTAACTTTTGCCAGAATTTTTAATATGCACCTGTTTCGCTTTTACTTCCAGTCACTTGATGTAATGATTGGTTTATTCTGTTTTATGTGCTGGGTGGTTTTGCTAGATAAAAAAAATCACTTTGCCTCATGGAGCCAGTGATAGGCTGTGAATTGATCACCTCTTTATCTTCTCTTATATAAATGATATTTACATTATATTTCATGAACTAAAAGGCAAAGAAAGAAAAAGTAAGAAGTGTGCGTGTATGTATATATATATATATGCATACTTTCAATTTTTGTTGATTTTTTTCAAAATTCTGTTCTTCCTTCCATTTCCAGGTGGGATTTTATAATTCTTTAAATTATTTAACCAGTAGTACTTACCAAGACCAGTATGACAAAAGCTGAGTGACACTCCTTGTTGTTCCTAACATGTCTTTATTTGCTTATAATTTGCTAAGGCATTTCAAGCGAGATGTTACTTGAATGTCTTCTCTGAACTCTAGAGGATGCATTCATCCTACTGAGGTTATAGGTTGTGATGTGCAATCATTAAGAATTCATGAAGGTTTCTAATAATAATTTTTAGGCTGGTGTCTCCAGGATCTTTCTGAAACTTTCACCTTTCTACATTTTTCCAAATTCCTTCTCTGCCTCAGGTTTTGCTTCTTAAAATTTTTGAGCAAACAAAATTATTGCTTTTTTCCTTAAGCAACAAGAAGGGAAAGAAAGAAAGAAATCTCTCCTAAATCTTTCACTTTAGAAAAATAAAGTGCCTAGAACTTGTTTGAAGAGCCCTGTATGCTTAACATTTGGGGACTAAAAACCAGTTTGTCAGAGAGAAAATTTAAAAGCTTCCTTCTTCCAGAATAGACTGAATGATAGTTGAGGCACTAGAACTTGTAAAAGTCCGAAGAAAAACTTTGCCATTGCTTGTTCTGAGTTTCTCCCTTCTTTTGATATATATCTGGCTATGAGCACTTCTAAATCAATCTGATATTCCTTTTTTTTCTTTTTAAAAATCTTATTAAATCATACAGAGATCCACTATATTTGAGCTGTTGACTGTTAAAAGTCAGGTGTCATGCTGAGTAGCTGACTGCTTCAAAAAGTCAGGATTTTAAAACCAGTACTGGTGTCTCTGTATTGCCATGTGGTGAGACCAGATGAGAGTAACAGCACCCAATGCACAAGGAGACATCCACAGATTTATTTTTTTATGTGGTTTTTCATTCATTCAGCTTTTGATGCCCAGACTCTGGGAGCTACTTAGGGTAATTCCTGATCCAGAGGAGCTCTGTGCTCTGCCTGGACTGAACAATCTGATCTAGTGGAAGTTGCTCCTGCTCATGGCAGGGGCTGGGGTCTGAGTGATCTTTAAGGTCCCTTCCAATTGTCAGATAAACCCTTTTTCTGACCCAGAGATGGGGCCCCTGAGAGGCATTTTGAAGACTTTTGTTCCATTTTCAGTCTCATGAGAAGGATGACTCAGTACAGATGTTACAATTCACACCATCAAAATCAGAAGCCAAACTATTTCCTAACTGCAATACATTATAAGTGTTTTATGGCCTATCAGCTTTTGCCATAGAATGCTGCTGATCCTTCTAAGCCAATCATCTGTTAAAATACCCAATGTGGGTTCTACAGCAACACACCTTTCATAGTTCTATTTCTCCAAAATATCTAGTTTATTTGCAAGGTCACCATTTGAAACTTGTTTCCTGTTCCATTTCTCTCTCAAAAATGTCTGTCCCATTCCATGGCATTTCTAAGCCAGCATAATTTATCTCAAGGTTTGCATGCAGATGCACATGACTGTGTGAGCCTTCTGTCAGGCTTTGAGAATTCTCTACAAATCCATTTCCCACAGTCCCTTCCAACATAACCTGTGATTCTGTGATTCCACGACTCCAGAGGAAGCACCAGTGAGGGTGCACAGGAGAAACACTGCATTAGAGCAAGGTCTGCACAGCCCAAAACCCTGTTTCCATCAGTGACCTGTAGTTAATTCCTAGAGAAAAACTGAGGGATTAATTCCTGGAGAAAAAAACTAATTCCTGGGGGTGTGCCCAAAATTACTTGCCCAAACCCCTCTTAGCTTCCAGCTGCCCTCTCCATAGGGACACCTTGAGCAACTTGTGTTGTTCTTTATAACTCTTAACAACAAAATTACATTTTTTTTTGTCATAAAAACATCTTCCTTCCATTAAATTGTCCCAGCATCTCTAGAACCTCAGGCACTATCATTGTGCAGAGCACTTTGTGACAGAGATTTCCACAGTTAAATCACAGATTCTGTGAAGAAGCAGCTTCCCTGCACTTCAGCTGAGTGTTGTTAACTCTCCCCTTTCTCTCAGCATTCATCCCCAGTTCCAAAATTCCTGCACAGGAGTTTCTGAGGTGGCTGCAGAAACCTGTGCTGACAGCCCATGGCTTTCAGGCCACAGCAGCTACAGTTTGTGCCTCTCTCTGCAGAAGCCAGAGCTCAACCTTTAAAGCCAACAGCCCAACCAAACTCTGATTAGCAAGAGCTGCACCCATCCAGGAGCTGGAAGTGTCAGCCAGGAGCACAAAGGTGGCTTTGGGCTGTCCCTGTCCCTCACTGTCACCCCAGGTTCAGCACAGCCTTAGTGCCTTCCTAGGCAAGATATTCCACAAGAGTCACACATCATCAAAAATTTGCACTTTTCTCGTGACCCTCTGCAACCTCAGTTTTGCAATAGTCAGAGCAAACCTGTGGAATATCCTATCTATTTCTGCATAATCGTGGGAGATACTGAACATCCCAAGTGTATTTCATATAAACTGAGACACAGTAATCAAAGTTTCATGCAATTTCGGGTGTCTTTTTTTTTTTAACTTTTCTGGGAGGAGCAATAACTTGTCTATTTTTATGTGACTGTATTTCTAATTTACAGCAGAATCTCCCAGAGCTTGAAAAATATACTTTCCTATATAAGTCTTATAAATCAAAACACTAATAAATAAATATTGCATATACCAGGCAAGCAGAAAGTCTGCAAATCATTTTTTTTTTCATAAACGCACAGTAAACCTTACCTTGGCAAGGTTGCAGAGGTGAAGTGTCACAAAGATTTGTAGGGAAAAAAAAAAAAAAAGTATGCTGGCATATGCAGAATTTTAGATTGAAGTTTCCATGTCCCAGTGCTCTCAGTAGTCATTTTTCAGGTAAATGAGGCAAACTTCACCCTCATCTTCCCAAGGAGGAGTGGGGGATGAGATATGAGGTATTTTTATTCCCTATTAGGGCCAGTGAAGCTGCACCTGAAATACAGGTCTGCTTTTGGGGTCATCACTTCAAAGGGGATGGTGGAGGGAGAGGTTTGAGAAGCTGGTGAGGGAGTTTGGGACTGTGACCTACCTGGAGAGGTGGGGGAGATGGGTCCTGTCCGAAGCTGAAGGAGATGCCAAGGAGATGCCCAGGAGATGCCAAGGATCTGAAGTCAACCTGAGCTACTGGAAGGGTATTGCAAAGAAAAAAAAAAAGGGTTTTTTTTTTTTTTTCCCCATTACTAGCACTGGCAGAGGCCCCAGGCTGAATCTTGGGAGCTTCAGCCTGGATATTGGGCAAACCCTTCCTACCAAGTGGGTGTTGCAGCACTGACCAGGTTCCCCAGAGAGGTTTTTGAGCTCACTCTTGGAGGTTTCTGGACTGAATCAGACAAAGGCAAGGCTGAGCAGATCTGTTGATGATGCTAGTCCTGGTTCCAGCAGGAGGCTGGGCTGGGTGGTCTCTGGAAGTCTCTTCCAACCAGCATCTCTGTGAATCCCTGAGGAAATCCATGATTTCTTACCTGAGGCTCTTGCATGGCCACGTATCCACAGTGAATTTAGCACGATGTTATTACTTTTTCACAGGGCTTTGCTGTAATGCACAAAAATGTAGTGAAATACCAGTGCAAAGGTCTTTTTGTCACATTCTGCTTTTGTGGAGATCCCAGCTGTAAAAACACTTTTTCCTCTGTCTCCAGATTCAGACCACTCCTCCCTGTCACTACACAGCTTCTTTTAATCCTTTGGAATTTCCTCATAGGATGAAGACACTTCCACAAGCAAATAATATCCAGTGCTCTCCTTTGGGGGAAATAATGGTTATTGCTCACACTTACTTTACAAACAGCTGAGTGAAGAGCCACATAAAATCCAGGCAATTTACAAGGCTGAATAAATAGGATTTGCTGGTGCAGTTTAATTTATTGATGGAAAACAAAATATCACGTTGGAATATCTTGTTTCTAAGCAGGAAAAGGGAAGTTAGAAAACATGAGCCCTGGCACCACTGCAAGTTGGGTGTTTATTTCTCCATCATGGGACAGAGAGGGTGCAGTTTATGTTTTAGTGATGGGACGGGGCAAGAGGAGAAAAATCACAACAATCTGATCTGTTCTGGTGAGGCAGTGGGTAACTATTGACTAATGATACTAAAGATATGGGACAAAAGCTTGCAAAGAAAAAAATAAAAATTACGACATCCTCTGAAAACTTTTTCATTTTTCTCACTCATAGCTGCAATTTGGTGTCACTGAGACCCCTCCATCCTAAAACCACAATCACAGCTGATGGAAATGTTCCTTTAATGACTTTTCTTTAGCATTCCCCAGACCTGTCTCTCAAACCAGCAGTATTTAGGAGGCCTCTGTGGGGCACAGTTTCAAACCTTAAAAAATGAATCAGGGAAGAGCCTCTGGATATGGCAGCTGTACTTTTGAAGCCAGAGGACTTGTATAATCAATCCATAAACTCCTCTGGCCAGAAAAGCTGAACTGAATGGACAAATTCCAGGAGATATGGAACTGCCTAAGTTAATGTAAAGACTAAGATGTCCCATTTGCATCCTAGATTTTTTACTCTTCTATAAAAAAAGATCTACCAGGACATCTGTTCACCTTTGTAACATTCTCTTAGGGCTATGAAACAGAGAATGCAAATGAATTAAATGAAGTGGAGAAGAATGTTTAATTCAATAAAAATACCTATGAGACTCTTTCTATGTCTCTCTCTCTTTTTTTTTTCCCTTTCTTTTTTAATATCCTCTCGATCCACACTGTTTGAGTACTTCCAAAAAGAGGCACTGACAAATTTCTAGAATAAGAGTGCATTCATAAGTAAAGTCACTATTTGCTGAAAAAGAAAACTATCTAATTTACCTTAATTTACCTTTAAGTTAGAATAATATCCATCAATTCTAATTTAATTAAAACAATGCAGACAATGTCTTCAGCAGATCTGCATTTCTATACAGAGATCTATAAAAAATGACAAAGGTTTCCCTCACTGTCAATTAACTTTTTTTCAAAAAGCTCCTTTTTCCATCTTTCTTTCAGCTGAGAGGCAAAAAGAAAATAATGGAATGACTGGCACAAGACTATATCACCCCAAAACTTGTACTGGCAGACAGAACTAGTTCTCATGAGAGAGGCTTACAGAGATACAACAATAAATTCAGGGTGGGCTCCCAAGTTTGCAGCAATTAGACCAACTCCTTGGTCATTAGACTATCAATTTATTCACAGAATGGAATGGCTTCCTGTAGGTTTAGTGCAGCCTTCAGGCTGAGCTCAAATTAAGGTGTTTAGTCCAAAAAATGGATGTTGAGCCCCCTAATCCACAGAGGCAGAGCTGAGAGGTTGATCTCAATTTATTTCAGATGTGTGTAGATGTTTCCTTCTGACCCATTGGCCTGGACTAACACTGCACAAGGTGAGTCCACAGTGTGCACATTTAGGTGCAATGAGTTTAATTCCAGGTGTCTGAACTTGGTCCAGTCCCCAGATCTGGCTGGGAATGGGCTCAGGAATGAGAGACATGATTTTATAGTCTTTTATTCCTTCTCATGGAGACCAAGATAGAGGCACTTCCAACTTCCAAGAGCAGCTTTTCCAACTGAAGAAAACTTTCCTCAGACAAAGGAGCTGCAAAATGTTCCTGCTTCCCATAAATTATAAGTAATTATGGATTGCAAACATTTTTAGAGCAAAGATTTTTGTCTTTTTTTTCTGAACCACTCGATTCATCTCTCTGGTGCTGTGCTGTAATGGAGTGAAATGAGCACTTCTGGGAAGAGCCAAACAAAGCTGCTGATGATTCTCAGGAGTAATTTCACAACCCAGTCTTTACTCTTTGAGGTTCTTCTGTTCCCTGATGAAAATCGACAAAATGACCTTTTCCTGCCATCAACCAATCTGAATTTCTACGTTTCATTTTGCTCCAAATGTTTCTATCTCAGCATAGTGCTGGCATTGTTTGCTGAGGATAAGCTAGTTCTTCCTAGAGAAAAAAGTGGCTGGTATTAAAAAACTTATGGATTATGTGGGATCAGAATTTTATTATATTTCCTACTTGCAGTGCAATAAAGACATGGAAATAAAGCAGCGCTGAATGGTATAAACAATTTCAACAATTTTAATAAAACCATCTAAATATGTCAGTGTGCTATAAATATATACTTAGCATTTAAGAAGATGGTAATCAGGAACAATTATTGAGTGAGAAAGAGAGATGGATTTATTTTGAATTTATAGTCTCCTTACAGCTGGTAGTGTAAAAGACTTACAGACTTTTTTCAGTTCTGTGTTTCTTACTCACAAAACAAAAGGAAATTCCTTCTACCACCTTCAAAATAATCTTTTTGAGTGGAGCCGCAATTCTCCCTCACCATCCATTAACTTCTGCTCTGATTTAAACAGAGGACTTAGGTATATTAATAAACAATATAAAACTTACAAAAGAGTTTAAAGAACACTTACAAATCTTATAAAAATTCATATCAATTTCTCCTTCACTTCCAGATGTGATCATGACACAGTCCCTCAGAATGGATTCAAATTTGCTGTGGAACAAAATTTGTATCATCTCCTCTTGCCTTTTTTTTTTTTTTTTTTTTCCCCAAGTCATTTTTCAAGATCCTTTCAAACTAGATGGCTGGAAAATGATCAGAAGTCAAAAACCCTCAGTGCAACTTTCAATTTCAAACCAATTTTTTTTTTCTTCTCATGGTGATTCCCTTAATAACTCTGAGCAAGTAGGGAGATGCTCAGCTTTAGGGTGGAAAATGCTGGTTACTCCAGGATAAACCCAGAGCCCAGATACCCTACAGCAGAGTGGAGTTACTGGAGCTGCAGGGAGGTATTACTGGAATGTTTCATGCCATGAAAAATGCTCATGAGAATGCCAAGGATTGCAGCGATGCTGAACTTTTCCTTCAAGGGGTCAGTGAGGTTTCAGACAGGGTTGGGTTCGGGGAAATGTTCGTTGCTCTCTGCATTTCCCATCTCCCCAGCTGGTTTGGTCCTTCCAAGTGGACTTCACCTGAAAAAAGCTGCATCAGAAGGCAGCACTGAGGTTACTTTTCCCTCTCAGTTTCCCATCCAACAACACATGTTTTAATCTCAGGGGACACATTCTATCCCACCTGCAGCAGGGTTTTTATGCCTCTGTGTGTGGCTGTGGATGGTGAGCAGCATTTCTGGCTGCAGGAAAGGGGAGGATGCATGACCCAATTCACCTGAGCTGGAGCTGGGATGACAAGATTCCCCCTCCTGTCTGGCAGCCATGGAGAGACAGCAAAGAAATGGTGAAAATCAGGGCACTGTGCTGCAGGGGCAGTGTCAGACTCAGTGCCTCTGTCCATCTCCTGTTTGTCACCTCTTTGAGCTCTGTGTCACACTGAGCTGTCCCAGAGCTGGCTCACACCAAACTCTGAACAACTCTGAAAACATCAGCTTGGCTTTCCCTTGGTGAACTGAGCCTTCCCTTTGTTAATGGGGATGTGATGGACTGCTGAGAGCAGGACTATCCAAGGCAAGCCTTTCCTGTCTGGGAGGAAGTCATCTTGTCCCCAGATGAGTCACAGAAGTAACAGCAGTGTTCAGTAATACATCACATCCACACCGGCTCCTCTTCTTCCCTGGAGCAGATTTGGCTTCCCTGTCTGCAAACTCTGATATGATTAAGTCAAAGAAAGCTTTGTAAACACAAGGGAGCAGTTCCAGGTCATTCAGACTTGGCTACATCATGAGTCTCATGTTTTGTTCCTCCAGAGAAGTCAGACTATTCATTTCATCAGTCACTTATGTGCTACACTGCCTTGCTCTCACATTTTCTGTTTCAGCCATCTAAATATCCCTCTCCTACACCTAGTAATGAAAGACTGTGGAGGTTTTGTATTATCCAGTTATTCAGCAGTCTTGTCACTCTCCTGATGTCTCCCTTGCCAGAATGAAGGTGGTCCCTGCTGAAAGAGATGGGATTGTTTACTGTGGTCTGCAGTTAATTGAGTGGCTCTGCCCTCCACTCTGCCCGAAAAAAAAACAACAGCATCTCACTTTGCTCTACCAGAATCCAATCACTGAGAATTTCAGGCAGGAGGGAGGTGGACAAGTAGGAAAATATGACCCTGAACAAAATATTTCCAAGGGTAGAAATTCTTTCCTTCTGCCTCGTTAAACCTCACCCATGATTTGCCTCCCTCCAACGCAAGGATGCAGAATTGCCATTTGAGAACAGAGCAATGGCCCGTCCAACACACCCTCATCATCTGGCTACAGGAAGGACTGCAAAACCCCATAACACACCTAATTGGACAATAACACACCACAGGGGGAGATTTCTGACCGACTTCAGCTGCTGATCAGGCCATTATCTGAAATATGAACACCCCTCGTGATTTTTCATTGCAGCCACGGTGTTACTGCAGCTGCTGCTCCTCGCCGTGGCAATAACTGTGCTATTGCTTTAGGTTGGACTAAACAGCTTTCCTCTGATGCACTCATGCTTTAAAAACAGCCACCTTATGTCACATTAGGTTTCTCTCCTGGATCCTCTCATGCTGTTTTCCTGCTGTGTTTTGTTAGCACAGGGTTAAAAACTTATGCCAATGATGCTCCAGGTTGTTTGTTGCCTTCTAAATTCTTACAAAAAGCAGAAAACCACTCCCCACAACTCTTGATCAAATAAAAAAGGAGATGAAAAGCGAAAGAAACAGATGAATGAAAGGAAAAATAAAGAAGGGCAAAACTAGTCACATATACTGCTAAAATAAGAGATAAAATTAAATAATTGTATAGTATATGGTCAAACATCTGCGGGCTTTTGATGTGACTTCAGACTCTTGCAGCTACATTCTTCTGCAGGTATCAGACATCAGTGATGCTGCAGCAACTAATCAGAGGAATTTAATCCATGTCATACACAAACAAAGAGCCCTTCTGGGACATCAGCTCATTCCCACCTTGAATCCAGCGGCTCTGGAAATGAACATTAGTTCTCACATAACGTTTGGAACTTTCGATGCTTTCCCTCACAGATATTGTTTAAGCCTTCTAATGTTGTAAAAAACCTTTTTTGTTGTGGAAAAGCATGCAAACAGCTAAAGCAGATCTGGATGAGGTTACACCAATTGCACAGATGCACAAAACCACACCATAAAGGACAGTGGCTGCAGCACAGGGACCTTGGTCTGTCTTGTCCTTCAAGTGCTAAAGAACTGCCAACCTCTATCTCTCCTGAAAACACAATCTCAGTATTTTGACAATAACTGTGTCTACATTTATAATTGTATTTGAATGTATAAGCATGGAGAGAGACTGCAAGAACAGTTCTGTGAAAACATTTAGGGTATAAATGAAATTCCATCCAGTTGATACGTAAATAATATTTTAAACCCACTTTTTTCCATGATACACAACAGAAAAAGATCAAGAGGTAAGCCTAAGACTTAAGCAAAACCTAAGACTTCAAAATGCTTTAACAGACTTTACTAGCACGCCTAGGTATTAGACATCAAAATTTTAGGCTTAATTCCAAAAATCCAACGTTCAAACACCAAAACAAACTAGAATTCTGGACAACAGATCTAATTGCATTCAGGAAAAGCATGAAGTTTTGCATTTATGTCTAGCACTTTCTCTTGTATCATCCTCTTTGCAGTCTGGGGTTCAAGAATGGAAACTCTTTCTAAAATGTGTCTGCTTAAAGGTTATGCACTGGGTTTGAGGCTGAGTTAAATGCCATCATGTTTTGGGAGCCTTCAAAATCAAGTTTGCCCTTTGGGAAATAATTTTTTTAACTACTTTTAACTTCTTCACTGTTTTATTGGCAACTACTTGTAATCTCTTGCCTTGTTGTACTGTACAAAATCGCAGGGAACCCACACACAAATATAATTTGGGATAACCCACAAGATCCATTCTCCTTTTTTTTTTTTTTTTGTTTTTTGGGTTTTTTTGTGGGTTTGTTTTTTTGTTGTTTGTTTTTTGTTTTTTGGTTTTTGGTTTTTTTTCCCATGGAACTTCACACAGTTTTTCAGCTTTAAATTAGTCCAGATAGTCCAGATTTGTCCAGAGATGTGTCCCTCTGCAGCATCCTCTGGCATCTTGACCTGGCTGGAGCAGGCACAGCTCCCTCCCAGCTCCCTGATGAGTGCCTGGGACGTGGTCCAGGTCGTACAGGAGGGAGAGCTGCACCTGTCACACCCCAAAGAAGATTTTACCCCAATTCTGAGAGAATAAGAGGCAAAACACAGCGTCAGCAGTACCAGAACCCCTGGCTCCCCCAGTGTTTCCTGCAGTGCTCAATCTCACCTCAGGACGTGCTGGCAGAGAGCTGGTGCAGAGCAGGGATCAATCAGCTCAGGAAAGCTGTGCTCTCACAAACCCACTCTGCATTTTCTACTCACTGCTGGGATGATGCTGCTGCTGCTCAGCCTCCAAACTAACCCAGGCTATGAGGTTTTTGTGGCCCTGGGGACAAATGGCACTGCAGCAGTGGCATTCAAGTACTTAATCAGATTTTTGTCCAGAATAGAGTCCAGCCTATCAGAAGCAGTGCCTAAATTGTCTTATCCTCCAAAACAGACAAGAGTTTGGGGCTAGAATGACCTTGATCTCTTGTATTTATGAGTGTACCTCCTAATCATGCACTCAAATCAATTCAGCAGGATTAAAAAAATTAACTGCACCCTGGTATTTATGATTTCTTACACACCCTATCACATTTATCCACCAACACTTAGGATCCAAGCCACCTTTTGTCATTTCTTCCCTGCCCTAGAAGCTGCATCAGGACCAAAAAAGCACAAAGAAAGCCGTGGTGGGATGCAGTTACCTCCTGTCAGCACCAACCCCTCAGCAATGAGCATCACTTACACTCTCACTCTCTGCCAGCTTCTCTGCTTGTACAACTGCTCGGATGGAGCTGCTTCAGTAACTTGATGCCCCAGTGAGCAACAAAAAAAAAAAAAACCCAAAAAACCCAACAAACCACGAAACAGGGCACATGTCTCAGTGCCTGGTCAAGCAAGTGTGTCATTTCCGAGGTGTGAGGGCTGGAAGGGACAACTGCAATAATCTGCTCTGACATCCTTTATTACAGAAAAAGATCAGGCAGACATCGCCCTTTACTCACACATTGTTGCCCTGAGCAACTTCTGCTGGAGCTGGAACAGACTGCCAGAAAATGCTTCTTTTTAAAGGCACCAAAGCCTTTAAAGCACAGTAGGGGTCTGTTGGTGGCAATTGGAGTTTGTTTAGTGGTGGCTGAGATTAACCAGAAGCATGTCAAGGTTTGCATTTACATATGTGAGCGTGCATTTGTATATTTTTCTCCCAAATGCTAATTTGAGGAGGGTAGGAAACAATCCAAGCAGGCAAGTCTGCATTCCCTTATTGGAGCTCATAGAGGCTCCCATGGCCTTGGTGAATCCAGCTCCCCACAGATTCTTTTGCTCTAAGTAACTTTTAAATAAGAGTTCTTGTGAAATTGCTGCTCCATTTCCCATCACAACAGCACAGGAAAACATTTTAAAAGCTGCTGTTCCTCAGAGAGATCTCTGTTGTGCAAGGCACTCCTATCTCACTATAGCTGGTCAAATAAACACATTGATATCATATTTTTTTCTCCTCCTCTCAAATACCATTTTACACAAATTTCCCACTATTTTTAAGTATTAAAACAAATAACAACAGCAAAAAGCATCACATTTTAATTTTGCAAGCCTGGCTAGAGACTAACTTCGCAAATCAGTCTGAACATGATAATGGTGGGATTATATTCAATGTCATTACAAAATCAAATATTTAGCTTGCATGCAGAATTTTGTAAACAAAAGGTCCTCAAAGCTATGAAGGTACTACATCCCTCTTAATTTCAATGAGATTTGTCATCAGACTAATTTTTTGGGCACTGAACATGAGCAACCCAGGAGATCCCATTACTTCTAGTAGGATTTGTTCTTCTCAATTAGGCATATTTAAAATAATTCCATCTCTCATCCTGCAGAAATGTGGCACATGTGACCTACTTCAACGCTGAGGAGCAAAGGAATATTTCAATTTTTGAAGCACCAGGTTTGAGACACCAGGGCCACTGCAGCAGGGCTGTGGTGTTGCCTTGCAGATAACCCAATATTCACCTTCCTGGCACTGAATTTACCTGAAAGGCCATTTCTAATCCAGGGCCATGTGTCACTGGGCAGTGGAAAGACAATTTTGATCTGCAACACCCTAATTATCTCCTGGCTGCTTTCGCTCCCACCCTCAGCTGCTTTTCACAGGGTAGGAAATTTCTCAATAACTGTGAGAATCTACTGACTCTTCATTTCTGGCGTTTCTTTATGAACTTTAAAATATTTTTGAAAATTTTTGATGGCCTCAAAGCAAGTTCTCATGGAGCTCCCAGCTCTGTGTTGTCCTGTATCTCAGAAAAATTGCCCCAGCTCACTGTGGCTCTCACTGATGTCTCTGTAGCTGAATTCTCTCAATTCTATTTCACTTGTCCTCAGACTCCTACCCTGCACTTGAGTAGTAAAATTCCCATTTTACAGGGAAGGATCTGAGTCACAGAAAAGCTTAAGGATATTCTGAAAATCTGCACAAGGCTGGGGATTCAGCTCCCTACTTCTGAGATCTAAGCAGTGGGGCTGAATTAATCCCAAAAGATGAGGAGCAGACCTGGGCACTGAGAGAAAGCCAAAGCCCTTCTGGCTGCTGGGGACACACACCAGGGTTTGTTTGGCTTGGCATCAGAGACTGTCAGGGAGCCATTAATCTCCTGGAGATCCCATTAAAGGACATCCCACCCCACAGCAGCAACAGCAGATGGTTTTGGAAACACATTCCTGAGCTGCATGAAAGAAAGCAAGCAGGCAGAGGCTCCTGGTCTCCTTAATACCATCCATATTTAGTAGAAGAAGCTCCTACTGTACCCTTAGAATCATTTTCATTAACTTCACAATGTGTGAAGCTGGATGTTGGAATGGAGAACGCTGATTTTTTTTTTTTTTGGCTGATGAAAGGTCCATTAAAGGAACAAAATAATAAAAAGAATACAAAATATTCCTAATACCTGAAAATATTTGATCATGGTCATTTCACAGGATGAAGTCATGCTCAAACATTTAGACAATTGCACCAATCTGTATGTTTTTTTAATAAGAAAAAGGCCACAAAAGGCAGGAATGGGGGAAAATTCAGTAATGCCAGGGCAAAGCACAATCTGATCTGGGAAGAAAGACCTAATATCGAGGAAAGCGATTTTTTATTTTTTCTGCTCATCCATTGGGGACAATAGGCATACACACAAACCAAAAAAAATTTTTAAAAAAATTTAAAGGGTTTGGTTTGTTTTATTTTGCATAGCATGGGAGTATTGAGAACCAGGGAAGCCTCACACTGGGAAGGTATTTAGCTAAAGCAAAAATGAACCTTGCTGATGTCAAATCCACCTGAGTATGCAAGATTTCTGTTTTTCTCCTATGCTGGGGACAGGTCTCACAGCAGCTCCTGCTCTCAGTGTTTCACCTTCACATCTCCCAGCAAGGTTCATCCTCTTCACTCCAACAAGCAAAGGACAAAAGCCAAAAGACAACAGAAAACAGCATTAACAATAAATGATTCTTCAGTTCCGGACTCATTCAACACTCAGTATGACAAGATCACTGAGACCAACTCAGTTTGGTCTCAAAAGAGATGGGACAAGCACTAGAAAGGATTCAATTATTTGGTTTATTTTCTTCAATAGGTTTCTCAAATCCTTTCGTAGTTTGAGATATCAACAGCTTCTTCTACACAACATGATATTAATGACACCAAGAATTCCTCATGAGAATTCCAGAGTAAATGTTGAGATATTCTAGGGTTTAAATTAGATTTCTAATTCATCCTATTCATTAACTTGCCTGCTTTGAGACAAATCCATTTAAGTGAAGGCTGCCTAGGCTTTCAGAGTTCTTGGAGTTCCATTTCATAATCAGGCAACAGTGCTTTATCAGGCATTTTCTCACCCTTAAGTGCAGTTCTAATGCTTATTTGTCAGCTGGGTTATTTCCTTATAGCATAACAAAACTGAGTTTAATAATGTTTTTGGTGTCAGGATGCAGCAGAGCCAGTGATGAGGCTGTTCCAGGGTAGGCTGGGGGCATTCCTACCTCAGAGAAAAAAATTTCCAGAAAGAGAAAATTTCCATCTCACTAAATGGAACCAAAACATCTTTGCCTACAGGGAAGCAGCCTGATGAGGAGAACTTTGGACTAGCAATGACTGACGAGGAAGATGATGACCTGCAGGGTTAGATATCAGGGAGAAATCCTTCCCTGTGAGGGTGGGCAGGCCCTGGCACAGGGTGTCCAGAGAAGCTGTGGCTGCCCTTGGATCCCTGGAAGTGTCCAAGGCCAGGCTGGGCTTGGAGCAACCTGGGATAGAGGAAGGCATCCTTGCACAAGGCAGGGGATTGGAACAAAGTGGTCTTTAAGGTCCTTTCCAACCCAAAGCATTCCATGATTCTACGATATCTATGTTTGAGGAAAGGCAAAATAATGCCTGGTGTCAAAGTGAGGTGGAACTGGAGAGCTTTGAGAACTCTGCAAAAAAAGACTCCCTTTTGCAGGATGTCACCGAAGGTTTTGTTGTGACCATTCTTCACAGGTTTCCACTGCTCTGACTTTCTCTGTGACAGGTCCAACTACAGGCAGCACTTTGGGGCTCAAATCAAAGCCTGGCCTGGGGCAGAGCCACAGCAGGGAGCTGCCATGGGCAGCGTGACAGCCGAGGTTCTGCAGATCACTTTTGTTATCCCAGTGCTCTGGAGAATCTGCCTGGCAGGGGCTGTTGCTGCCCCTGAGACAGGAGTCAAAACAAGCTGCAAAGAGTTTTCCTAAGGGATGCTCCATTGAGAAGTGTCTGCCTCCACCCCTCTGCTTCTCTGACAGCAGCAGGAGCACAAGCCTGACTCCCTGAGGTTTTTTTTCTCTTCTATTTCTCTGTTTTTCTGCTGTTTTCTCCCACTCTTCCCTTCTTGCATCAAGCCCAGACCACCAGGGTGCCTTCTCTTCTGCTGTACATCAATATCACTCTGCCTGGAACATCCAGACACCCTCTTAAGTCCAATTCTGAGGTTTCTGTTTTAAGGAAAGAAGGTTTTCTTTTTTTTTTTTTTTTTCTTTCACCTGGGCTTTAATTTCAGTCCTTCATAAATTTTGGCTATTGGAATAAATATTAACTTTCAGATTCTAGAATGAGGAGGGCTGTGAGGTTTTCCAGAAAACCTGCACGCCATTTTTTGGCATTTCCAGCAGTAATTACACTATCTATGGCACATCTTTTCACCATGTGACTCTAACACAGTTTGAGTGTGTATATTTTACATTCTAAAAGACACCCAAACCCTTTCTTTGTGGTTTCCTAGGAAACAGCCACCCAATCCTTTCCAGCTAAGCAGTGAGCAGTTTAGTTTGCATTATGCTAAAATGATCACCATAATTCAGAAAGTCCTCCCTGGAAGAATTACATCACTTCCAGAAAACAATGCATTGAAAAGTATAATGTATAATTACCTTTTTCAGAAAGAAAATGGCTTTTTTATTTTTTTCTTCTCTCTTTTGCCAACTCAGAAGTAGAACTTCCAGAACATTTTCAGCAAAAACATGTTGGTCTGTCAAAACTGACACATTTTGCTGGGTTCTGTCAGCTTTTATGGCATTTTTAGGCAAAGAAAAGAGACTTCCAAACCTTTCTGATCTTTCCATGACCACAGTTATTGTGCTGGATACAAAGCCATCAGAGATGTTTATTTATCCATATTTTTTTCCACCGGAAGATCCAGTGTTAGCCTCAAATCACAGTCTGCACTTCCATGGACAAAAGAAAGCCAGAAAAAAAAAATCCCCAACCAAACCCAGAGGTTTCAGTCAGAAAACAAATTTTCCAAAATCATTGCAGGCAGGGTGGAAATAAATCAAAATCTTTTATTTCTTGCTAAAGAAAATAGTTGTACTCCAATAATCTTTCCCTAGGAATATTGCAATGATTAGGGGAATACATTACAGCAGTTTATAGAAACTGTTTTCTATTGGATCATCATGAAAGGCAGATAGTGCTAAATCTCAGATAACCATAATTTTCCAGAAAGGAAGAGTAATAGCCATTATAGAGGAAAAGAACTCAATTTTTTTTTTTTTTTCCCTGAAGCTTCTCCTTGGCTGGTGATGTCTCCATGGTCTTGGAGCATCCTCTGCTGCCTCACAACTCTAAACCCTACTCATGGCACCAAGACTGTCTCTTTTTAATGAAGAACACAGGCTTTTTGTGGTGCTCCCAAAATACCTGCCTCCCACTCCACCTATAAAGTCACAAAGATTATATCAGTCCAGTTTCAGAGTAGCCACAAACCAGCTCTTCATCATCCTAAAAACAATTCCTTCATCTTCCCAAGCAGTCCAGTTTTCCATCTCTACAATCCAGCCAAGAAAAGGACTAACAGGATTTTAGGTGAGGGTATTGAAAAGGGCCTTCTGAACTTATCAAAGTTAACCATTTTTTTCTCTGCTTCCTCTTTTTTTTTTTTTCCTTCCCCCATATTTACCCTCCAGCTCAGCACTTTTTCTTTTGCCTCTGACAAAAAGTGCTCATCGTGTTCCAGCGTGGCTTGCCAGTCATAAGTACCATCAAAAAAGGAAGATTGGGAGTGCACATTTCCTCACCTGATTCACCCCCTGGTTTTTTTAAGTTTTCAGGTGAGCTTTAAACCTTTGATGACTCATCATCTCTTTGAAGAGGAGAGCCTAAACCAGAATTGCCAATATTCCCAAATACAGCAGACATAAAACTGTCAGTGCTCCATAATTATGTTTAACATAAAGGTAACACCCTGTATTTTACAATGCCCCAGCCTCCTCCCACTTCCAATTCAGATTTGCCAAATATTCAGGAAAAAATATTCTTGCACCAAGTTAATCATAAATTATATATTTACCATGCATGTATGAGAAAAAATTTTTAAAATATGTAATTAGCTTTTCATTGTCTTTTCCATGTCAATTCTGAAAGAACTGAAAGTTGCGTATTCCTTTCCTCCATTTTTTTGACATCAATGCTGGTTTTTTATTTCTGTGTTCTTGGTTGAAAAAATTGGTTTATCTTGACTTTATTTACCCACACTTCACTTTTTGTCATGCTGTCTCCTACCCACAAAAAGCTACTGTGTCTCTCCACCTTCTTTTCCTTTAGGATCCTTATCAAGTCTGACTTTTACCAGAAAAATAATTAGGCTGAAGAGAGCTGATTCTTTCAGAAGGAGGCATGTCATCCCACATCCTTTATTGCTGCTAATTCCATTTGCATAGAGATCAGGGAATTGCCAAGGCTGTCAGAAGAACAGGTTTGATATCAAAACATCCTGGCAAATACCAGTCTGGATAAATTGCTAGGGATAATTTAGGTGTTCTGGGTGGGGTTTCTGAATGAATAAAAGGGGTGTCCCCAAGTGCTTCTGATGGGCTCTTCCCCTGGCTCCAAAGGCTCAGGAAAATTCACAAAGTGGGAATTATGGCTAAACACTCTCAGAGAACCACTCATATGCTCAGAACAGATGCAGTGTGGAGGGTTAGGATTTAAGGTTTTATAAACAGAGATAGCTTAACAGTGACAATTCTTTCTAAGGGAGTAATTTCACCCACATTTGGAAATATTCAACAGATGACTGAAAAAACCTGTTAAAACAAAACAAAACCAAAAAATATAAAAAGCTGGGGGGGGAAAATAGCATTATGTCCTCACCTCATGAGTGTCTGATTTATTCACTAGACCATGTCATCTTTTCCACGTTAAATCATTCCCTTTTCTTTCAAGACAATAATTCAAGACCATTAATAATGATTAGACATCACTCTGGAAAGGTTGGAA
>VZSR01003371.1:2767242-2814120 GCA_013398615.1 Brachypodius melanocephalos
ATAATTTCCCCCCTTTAGAGGTTTGTCAAGGCATTTTCCTTGTTGAGTCTCTATTCTAAATACCTACTAATAATAGATATTCAATAACAAAGAGGTATCAGTACCAACAAAGCTGCATGTTGGCCATGTTGATTATCAGAAGAAAAATAAGAAACTGGAGATATACAATGAAAAAGTTGTACTGGTGCTCAGTTTCCTTCAACACCTCCATAAAAAATCATCTTCCAGTCCTACCTCTTGTTTTCACACTATCAAAGACTCCAGAGGTGTCATTTGGTAAAACTGAAGTATTTAATGAAGCTACATTTCATTGTATTACTAGATTTGGATCTTTGTCAGTTCTGCACAATTAATTCTGGCTACAGCAGTGGATTGAAGTTTAATGGTAAAATTGTGGTTTGGTGTAGGTGAGCAGCAGATATAGTTAATAAAAATGTGATTGGTGCAGGATCCATTTAAGCCAGTAAAAGATGCAAGTGGACATTTCCTGAGAATTCATATTTGTTTGCATGTGAGATGTTAGAGCAGGACAGGCATAATAAACAACTTTTATCCTTTAGTCTTATTTTACCAAAGGTCTCAGAAAAATAAAGGGGCAGCTCCCTCAGTGTATTAGTGGTAATTATTTGTAGAGTTTTTTGGAAAAGCATAGGAATGATTATGAAACTTGTTAGGGCAGATTTAATTACCCTGCAAGTGGCAGGCACCCAGCTTTAGTATTAACTTTACGTGGTATTTGATAATTCTGTGATGAGACAACAAAAATCAACTTCTTTGTGTATTCTGAAAACTTTTCATAAGAAATCTTAAATTTACATCAAGATCAAGGTTTCCTATTTTTACAATCTTCCAACAATGTTTTCTGCCATCAATAAAAGCACAAAATGTTCAGCTTGACATTAGAGTTAAGAGAAGGAAATATTCTTAGTTTGGTCCAAGAATGACAGAAGTCATTCTTGAGTTTTCATTAAAAGTGGTTTTGATGAAGGCAAAATAATTTTCATTGAATAACCTCTCCAAACTGTATTTTATTGTATATTGATCACAACTGTAGTTTTTCTTACACTGACATCTGAGTAAGATGTTTCTGTGAGTTGATGTTTGTTCCCCTCTTTGTTCCATGGGTATTAAAAAATTTCTGTCCTGTGGGAACTAACAGAGTGAGCCTCCATCACACTGGGAATATTTTCCTTGCTCCTCAATAGGGAAATTTTCTCAAATTGCCTAATTACTAAACTTAGGGACTAAAAAAGTTGTTTCTAACCTGTGCTTAGCTCAACCTTTGCCTTTGTCCCAGAGCAGAAAAGAGGCTGATGTGCTCAAAACATTTTTTTACAGTTTTAGGAAAAAAATTACTTCTCTTTACAAATCTACACATTCCTGGGTTTAAATTAATTCAGTGCAAGGCTTGTTGGAACAAATGGTGACAGAAAAAAAAAATATTATAGATATAGTCAAATAAAAATGTTAAAAAACACAGCAGTTCATCAAACGTGATTTCTGGATTAAACTGGGGGGTGCCTTGCTGAGGACTGATAGGTGAAATTTTCTAACTTTTGCTTGTGCAAGGATTTCCAAAAGGAATTTGATACAATTGCCTAACAGTGTGAAGCAAAAAAAAGTTTGTTAACTTATTTCAGTGCAGACCTCTAATATAGCCCTTGACCGATTTTGTACACACCAAGCAGAATAGGAATAGAGACAGAGAGACATCATGAAAATAGGAGAAATCTTGGTGATGTTTGAAGTGGAAGGAGGAAAACGCATTTCTATAACCCAAAAGAGAACATGTTTTCATGGTCATCACTAAAAAATGCATTCTTAAGTTAGTCCTTTTACAGGAGGAATAATGAAATAATTTAATAAAAGGGAGAAGTCTGAGAGGAATATACTTTCTTGGGATTTAAAATACTCAGTATTGCTACAGCTTTGTAATTTGACATGTAACCCTGGCCAAATGAATGCCAGGGGTGATCTAAGAGGCCCCTGCTGTGGTCCCATTTCCTGCCCCTTTTCCCATTTCCTGCTTTTGACTTAATTCTCTTTCAACTTCCTCTGCAGCAGCTCTGGTACTCATCTGACCTTCAGTGAGCTTTTTCTGTTCACTTGCTGGGCAGAAAACTAGGCCACCAAGGAAAAAAAGAGATAAAAAGAAAAAAAAAAGAAAAGGAAAAAAAAGAAATTAGAGGGGGAAAAAAACCCAACCCAAAAGAAACCAAGAAATATTTTTCTATTGGTTGAGTATATTCACATTCTGAAGTTTTTAGCAGTTCCAGTCTTTGGTATCCTGCTCCAAACCCTTCAGCACAGAGGTAAGCAATCATGTAGGGTCTGGAAGATATTTTGCAATATGTAATATTGGTATTTTTAAGGCTTGAGCATTATGATACCTGTTTTTTCTCAAATGTCTTTTGAAGTCACCATAAAATTCTCAGCATACATTTGGAGAGCACACAAACAGAAACACGTGCAAGCTAAAAGGAAAAGTGGATAAAATGAAGAAAAGGAGCGAAAATGAGGGGGAGGAAGTGCACTTGAAGACAAATACAGGGAGGGAAATGGAAATTACTCCTGAACATTCATTTTGTTTGGAAATATCAGAAGAGACATATGACATCTGTGAGCTTTTGGCCTTTAAGCTTGGAAAGATGCCTGAGTTCACCTGGGGAGCAGCCTGAACAAATGTCATTTGCTGCTGGGGGAGGTGAAAGGAGGAAAAACTAATGTGAGTCTGAAAAGGAACTTGCTCACAGAGTTCCTGGTACCTGCACTAAGGTGTTAGAAATGCATGGGATTTTGAAGGGAAGCCAAGGACTGATCTGAAGCATTCACAATGAAATACAAATAAGGAAAAACAGATATTTTGGTAGTAATCTGGCAGCTCATTCCATCAGTGGTTTTGTGCTCTCTGATTTCCCTACACATATGCAGATAATAAATCACAGCTTGGTATTGGGAAGAACAGGTTTTTCCTTAACTGGCTGGTTAAACGTCTACATCACCAAACAATGAAAATCCGTGTGACAATACCTATTTTTCATGATGGCACTCTGACAAGCACTACTTACAAATCCCATTTTGTGACTCTGAAATCCATTCTTTTTCCGCTGGACTGACCTTTCTAGTTTCCTGGTCTCCCTCCTTCCCAACACACCAGGCTTTCAGGATAATGTTCTTTTTAGGTGAGTGATTAAATTGAATCTGTTTTCTATAGGACCTGTGAGTTCACATTCCCTCAAACAACTGACTCAGGAAATATGAAGCCTTATTCTCTACCAACTTACATCTTCTTCCATTTGAACAGAGAAATGTGTATTTAATTAATTTCATGGATTATTCATTTTCATTTCATATTATTAATTTCAACCTGTATTCAATTTCAGTGTGTTCAGTGCCTTGCTTTTCCTTTGACACTCCTTTCTGTGTCCTCTAACAAAGCTGGGTGTTAGGGCTGCTGGTACAAACTTTTTCTTTGGTCATACGTGGCCAAATGATTCTTTCAAGTTTCCTCACTGATCATGAGTAAGGTTGCAATATATCCTCACTTTCATCACTTTCATTTTCTTTTTACATCAAATTCCACATATAAATGTATGCAATGAATTCTAGATGTTGGCTCCACATTTTTGTAACTTCCTTCCTATCTCTATCAGCTTAGGTGGGATTTTTGCCTGGATTTTTTTTTTTTTTTTTTTTTTTTTTTTTGGTGGGGGTGGATTTCCTCTGAGGATTCACCTGATTGAAGGGCTTGTAGCACTTTCCCTCCCAATCTGTCAGTCTAGCAATTGTTTTTGAGCTTTGGGAACGGCCTCTCTTTCAGATTCTTAGTGCACAAAAGTCTCTCAGGGATGCCAGAGCTCATTTAAAATGACAAAACAAGTAACACCATCCAGATAGATAAACAAACTCTTTTTGTGTTTTCTGTTAGGAACTCAAACCAGGTACTTTCTCTCAAGAAATTATCCCCAAAGGTAAAATAGAGTTTTATCGCCAATTATGAAGGGAACTGTATCAATTCTCTGCAGTTAACCACTTGCTCCAGACCATCTGTCCTTTTTTGCAAAGGTTCCTTGGCAAAACATTTGCCTTTGTTTGGTTTTCAGGGCACTCAGCTGTGCCCTTGTGCCACAGCAGCTCCCAGCAAGGAAACATCAAGTCACACTAGCATCCCACAGGGCATTAAAGCCTTTTTGATAATTTCTCTTTTGGAGTCCTGGGTCTGGGTGGCTACATCAAAACTTTTCGTGGCCAAAGACATGGGTTTAATTACCATTTAATTACTGCTTGGTGACAGGGAGAGGTGAAAGGGGCCAGACATCACACCTAACATGCAGTAAGAGCAAAGTTACCTCCTCCTGGGAGGAGAGGAACGAGCAGATGGACCACATCACTTGTCCTTAGGAAAGGAGAGAAAGTCCTGGCCTGTTTTACTGACAAATACAGAAACAAAATGTCTGTAAAAGAAGCAGAAGTTCTGCAGACACGGCTTCCTTCTCTCCTTCCAATTTTCATTTTCCCAAGCAGAAGTTCCTGTGGCCGTGCTGCCCATGATGTCATTAACAGCACACAGGTTGGTCTGGGCAATTTTCAGCCTTGCTTTCAAAGCTGTCACCCATGTCTGAGCTGAACCCTGACAGAGCTTTCCAAGAATTTCTAATAAAATCACTCACAGATCAGTTAGAGGTCTGTGATAAGGTGGGGGTCCCTTAGTTCTCTTCTCTTCCCCCCATGGATGCTTTTTGTAAGCCCACATCAGGCATTTTGGTGGAAAAAATCAGTTCTCCATAAATAAAATAAAGGGCTGTATTAAGTCAAGTAGCTCCCCTGATGCTCCTTGCTTCATTAACGCTCTTCCCTGGTCTCCAGTGGATGATCAAATTCTCCTTGGGGAAAATAAACACCTCTCCAATCTGTTTTTCGCCTCTCATTTTTTTTTATTTATTTACTGATTTCTGGTGAGCCTAAAATGTGCTATCAAGTTTCAGGAGCTTTTATGTTGCATTTAACTTCCTTCCAAGGTGTTTTTCTCTGTCGGATCCTCTGCAGCACTGTCAGGGTTTTGTTTTGAGATCAGTACTTTCTTAGCTGAACTGATTCTTTCTGAGAAGATAAACTGCACCACGAGCCTTTTTAGCGAGGTGTAGTGAAGCATCTGTTGTTTTACTCAAGCCCTACCTGCCCCCACTGAAAGAGCTGGAACTCAGGGGTTTTTTCCCTGTTTTTGACTGACCTTTTTTAAGGGAGATGTTTCTATTTCTGTTTTGTTGGCAGCCCGAGGTAGGCAAGGGCCACAGAAAGGTTAGAGACCGGTTCTGTTAAAAGCTTAGCAAAGAGATGAAGCACGATAGCAGCTCCAACCATGAACTCACAGGTAAAAAAGTATAAAATATATTAAAAAATAAAATATATAACAGATGCATCTGACAAAATCCAGCAAAGGTGCTGAGCTATTTTAGCAAAGCCTGGTTGTGTTGACAATTCAGAAGCAGCAATAACCACAGCTCCTGTCCTGCTCTGTGGGTTTCAGATGGCAATTTTCTTTGGGCACTATGGCAGGGGTGATTTTAGAGCATGTGGAAGAGTCCTCTACAGAGAGGGTTTAAACGTGAAACTTTTGCAGTCTGGCCTTAAAAGGCACATACAAATCAAATTCCAATTAGAGTCAAAGACAATGGGATCAAGTGGAAGAGCGGATGGCACTCTGTTTGACTCAAAATTTTAAAAATGTCTTAGAAATAGGATTAGGGATGAGTCACTGTACATGTTCTTCACAGTAATTACAAAACAGCCCAGCTAAACCCTGTCATTCCCATTGTACTCCCCTGTTCTTTATAGCATCCATTATTCTGGCATTGTAGGTGGATAATTTTCACAACTGAGTTGCTAAATGTATATTAGAATGGCACTAAAAAATTCATTTGCAATTTCTTTCATTGGTCTCTATGTGTTTAATAAATGTTTAGAGAGCAAAACCCTTCTGTGGTAGCAAACTTGTGGGACTTAGTGTAAACATAAATAGTTTTCAATGCTTGTGAATGCAAATTTCCACACCGTGCATCTATTTCCATAGGTGAAAGTGGTTTAGCTATGCAGTGTTTTGCCTGTTTTCTGAATTTGGGGACCACCAGAGCTCTGCTTTTCATGTTCTACAGAGGATGTGACACCTTAATATCCACAGTCAAGGTTATCTCAGTTAGTTCTGGCTCAGTTGGTGACCCAGACTGGGGTTCGGTTGCCTAAAGCTGGATTTCTAAACCTCTCTGAGCTGTCCTCAGGACCTACAGAAGATGCCCTTAAGGTAACTTGAAAGTTTAAAAGGATACCCAAAGCATAAAAAAGGGCAGTAGGTGTGGGCAGCTAAAACATGCACTAGGGCACTCAATGGAAATCTAATAAATGTTGGCAAATGGGATTAAGAGAATCTGATCAATTGTTGAAATTCAGTTCTTTCCTGATCAATTGCTGAAGTTCAGTTCTTCTCTTTAGAGGAGCCTGAATAACCTTCTGGCTGCATTGATTACAGTTTGTGAATCCCCATGAGACAAGCAGACAAGAGACAGAAGATACAGGAGACCTGTACCCTCCTGGAAAGCAGAGGGAATATTTTGGGGAATAAAAAGTGTCACCAGATGCCATTAATTGGTACAGTTGGGAGATTAAACCTGTGCTGCCTTGGTTTGCTTAAAAAAAAAATCTTCACTGCAGCTTCAATTAGCACTTCAACACTCCTGAAAACTAGTGTACATGAAGTGTCCTGATTTTTTCATTATAGAATCAACAATACCTTCTTTCAGATCATTCCTTTCATCAAGGACTTCAAAGCCCTTAACGAAAGCACAATTTGTTTGTTTACATTGCATAATGGATCACGGCACAGCAGTGCCTGAGTTGACTGATACGCAGCCACAAAATTCAGCTTCTTGTTTTGCCCTTACTAGCCCAAATATATCACAGCTGGTTCCAGGTTAGCTTCAGTCAAAGGTTGCCTGTACCCACTTTCAGAAGAAAAAGGTGAAGAGATGGCAAAATGCTGCAAATTTTAAAAAAAAATTTTAAAAAACCAAGTTTGCTAAATAGTTACTGAAAGATTATACATTTATTTATAGCAGAGGATAGCAGAGAAGCAAACAGAAAGAATCCTGATATCTGTATCATTTTGACTCATTTGCTACCATCTCACAGCAAGTTTTTCCCTTAAGAACATTTATTCAAGATAGTTCATGATTAATTTATCTACAGTGGTTGCAGATAGCATATGTCTGGAGGAAGATCCCATATTGCATTTAATTAATTTTGGGTTTTTTTTCCTCAAGTCTTTTAGTCAGTTTGGTTAAATTCAGCTCACTGGCTGAAGGCATATAAATGTAGCTGTGCAGAGACAATCAGCTGGGATGGCCCTCATGAAGACATAAAGCACAATGAAGATTTTTGGGAGTCATTTTCTCGGGTCTAGCCACATTCCCTGGAATATCTGATGTATCCACAAGGGCCTCAACCACCAGAAATATTTTACCTACAGATATTACTAAAGTCATTTTGCGTTTTTAGTTCCCATGTTCTCAAATCCTCTCTCCATTGGGAAGTTCGGTCCCATTACCCCAGTTCTGTAGCAGGAAAAATGAAGGTGAAAAAGAGCCAGGTCTTTCGCCTGTGATTATCACCAGCCCTGCCACTGCCAGGTTCCCCAATGTCCCCTCTCCTAAAAGAATACAGACCTGAGGGGTGCAGTGTCTGTCCCTGTGGTGGGGAGAGGTGAAAAGAGCATGCCATGAATGAAAATGCACTCTTCATTTTCAACTTACCCAAAACCCAAGCCCGTTTGGGTTCAAAGAACACAACCCTCTCCTTGGGGTTTGGGCTGGTGCAGCTGAAATGCCACATTCACTGTTGGGAGCAGCACTCCTTGCAGGAGTGTAAATACACTGTTGTGCTTCTGACTTGGAAATTAGACCTCAATACTCTGCTGAAATCATTTTAAGTGACTCAGGTCTCAAAAAAACCTCTGCACAAAATATTGCTCTGCTTAAGAAATTTCTCTTTCAAGCTTGCTCACTCATATCCCTAAGCCAATAGGAAAGCAAAACTGATTATTTTCCTTTTGAATAGCATGTGCTCTGTTCATTTTCTGCAATAACATAATTCAGAATAAAATAAGAGGAGGGATATAAATTTTCATTGACCATATTAAATTGAACAATGTACATACTTCTGTGGTGTTAGTTTTCATTACAAAGGAAATTGAACTACAGAAGATGGTCATTTGAAGCTCTATAGATTTTTCTGCCCCATAAGCTGCAAAGAATATGTTTGAATGTGATCATCATTTCTTTATATGTTTATAATCTTATATTTTTTATATGCACATGTGCAAACATAGGCACACAAATAAATGTGCTGCATTCATGAGAAAAACAGGCTCCTGATATTTCACTAGCTGGGAAGATGCACATGTTTAGTTTTTGTGTATTTCCCCCCATGTTTTTAACTTTTACAATTTTTCACTATATTCCAGTCAGATCCTTGGGTGTGGGGAGAGGCAAAAAAGAGAGGAAGGAAGGCAATAAATGAAAACATACACTGAGCGTCCTAATTAAGATTTATTTAACCCGGCTACAAAACAGTATTTAGCATCCTGATGGGAGCAGATTGCTTTCACATTCTATGTGATTTCCCACTTTTAAATAAGGAAAGTGGCACTGTATTAGACCTGAATCACTGCTGGAGTGCTGGGATATTTGGGATTTCAGAGCCTGTAGTTTCTTCAGGGTTGGATTTGCACCAAGGCACGGAGCCCAGCAGAGCCTGCCTGTGCTGCAGCCCCAGGGCAAGGACCTGCAGAAGGCAGAGATGGGCTACCAAAGGCAGATTTCACCAGCTGGGTGGATCTTTTTTACAGCATGACCTTGGAGTATCATGGCAGGCAATAAAATGTCAAATGGGACCTGCTGCTCTGGGGGAGATCTTTGGAAAAAAAGAGACCACAGAAATAAGAGGCAGATGGCACATCTCCACCTGTTATAAGCCAGAGAGACTCCACCAGGAGAGGTTTGGGATTCAGTTTCTTACTAATCATACTTGGCATTCCCTAGGGACCACTGGGAGGAAGTTAGAAAAATATTGGGAAGAAATAGATATTGTGAAGAATATCCTAATATTTATTTAGATATTGGGAAGAAATTCTTTCCTGTGAGGGTGGTGAGGCATGGCAGTGGTTGCCCAGAGAAGCTGTGGATGCCCTTTCCCTGAGTTCCAGGCCAGGTTGGGTGGAGCTCTGGGTAACCTGGTCTAGTGGAAATTGGCCCTGCCCACGGTTGGAAATAAAGGATCTTTGATTTCCCTTCCAACTCAGACCGTTCAGTTGCACTTTTACAACATCACGTTAAATCCATCCTTGCTAATACCTTTGACAGTGATTCTTTAAGTGATCCAAATCACCCACTCACACCACCACTAAGCACTTTAATTTTTTTTAATATCTGCACCAAGAAACCCCCCAAACTCCCTGTATGGGTCAAGCAGGTTATCCCTGCAAACACAGGGAGGAAAAATGTCCTGCAAGTTCATAATCTCATGGCAATCTCAATTAATGATTTCTGAAGCCTTTCAATATAAAGAACTACATTACCAGACTGAGTGTTTTCCAAGGAAAGGCTACATGTGACCAGGCAGTGTTGAAGCAGATGTTTATTAACTGGGAGGTTTGACAGATTTTTTGACAAAGCTCAGGAGAAACAACTCCACCAGTATCAAGGAATGAAATGAGGAACATAATGATGCTGTTCAAAATGCCAAAGAGCTCCAGGTTAAAAATATGAACATAAGGCCTGATTCAAAGTCATGAATCTAATAGACAGCGTCATGATAATTCCAGAACAAGGTCCCAAAAGAGCAAACACCACCATGTATTGAGCCACAGGCCAGCCCTCTGCACATTTCTAGCCCATGAACCAATTTCCAGCCAGGCTGCCTGGGCCAGTGCCAGGCTGCACATTGCCCTGAGAGCAGCACAAGTCACTTGGTGCATCTGTCTCTGTGTGACCTTTGGGACCAAAAAAAAAAAAAAAAAAAAAACACCATCTGGAGGGGCTCCACAGAGCCCAAGAGTTTTGGGCTGGAAAGGGCTTTGTGAGACTCAGTGAGGCAGAGTCTGTGAGTTGTGTGTGTTGGTTGTGTCCTGCAAGCACCAGGGCATGGGAAGAGCATCCAGCACAGAGGGCTCCAGGCTGTGCCAAGCTGTCCCACAGGATGCCACAAGGTTCTTTTATGCCAGCTCAGTGTGTTCCCAGTTCAGGCCCAGGCACATCTGCTGAAATGTGAATCAAGTCCACTACCAAACCCTGTGAAAAACTAGGGAATCCCTCATCTTGAAACTTGTCATAAAGTAGGGATGCAATTAAAAAGTGAAATATTGAACTGTTTCATGGATAGGGAGGAACCCATAGCTGGTAACTTATCCACAGAGTTATCACAGCTATGGATCACATCTAAAATATTTAGAAATTTCTTTAGCTTTTCTAGACCTCAGTCTCTAAAATATCCTCCCAGTTCTGTTAATAAAATATGTGGATTTAGTAGAATAATGTAACCAGCAGGAATAGAAAGTATCTTTGTGATCATACAAGGGGTATTTCAAAAAGATCTGTACCGATTTCCACACTCTCTGCTTCCTCCACCTCCTTCTCCAAGAAAAAAACAAACAAAACAAAACAAAACAAAAAAAAACAAAAAAAAAAAAAAAACAAACAAAAAAAAACAAACCAAAAAAAAAAACCATCCACCTCAAACAAACAAACCAAGCAAGCAAAAAAATGCACCCAACAATTAATAAAAGGATTATATTTCCCTAACAATTATTAATTTCAGTGAATTTGGTCTTCAGCTGCTGCTTTTTCAGTGAGCTTTCATGGGCCTGAGTTTGCTTGTCCAGCTGTCCTTTAAGCAATGTGTGCTTAATCCCAGCTCTGGCTGGTGGCACTCACTGGGTGTCACTCAGCAGAGCTGCTCCCTTTCCACATCTCCTGAAAACCCAACTCCATGCATGAGAGCACCAGAGATTCCCATCTGGTTATGTGGCATGTGCTGAATTTTACCTCTTTGTTTTACTGTTTTCCCTTTCTGCCAATTTTTACTGGCTTTTACTTCCTCCAGGACTTTTAGGGACAACAGACAGTCCTATTTCTGCCTAAAGAAAATTTTAGATTTTACTTGTTTATTTTTGACCTCCTCTGCTTGCCCCAAAATTGTAACAAACAACATCTGTCATGACCTAAAGGATTACCCAGCACACAGGTGTGTGGAAATGATGACCATGAGTACACTGGATTACATAACAGACAAGGACACAGAGGATTCTGTCCTCTGAATCTCTCTGTTTTAGTATTGATTACTGCTAATTTATAGGTCAGAGAGGGATGTGGCCATACCAGAAGCAAACCAAACCCAACAGTGGGTCCAGAAGGAAATGAATCAGGGGACAAATTCCCTCCAAAGATAATCCATGGCACAGTCTGGAGTCACACAGGTGTCCCCAGTGGCATCCAAGATCTTAAAGAAAGCTCATGTGGAGAATGTAACCTCTTTAGGTACAGAGTACATACAGCACGAGAAGTCCTCAGAGAGAGAAATTTCATTTTGGATAAAAATTAACCCCTTTTTGCACCTTAGAGACATCAGAGGGTGCAGGACACCGTCACTTCAAGCAACCAATATGCTCTGTAATTTCATATTTCACCTGTAATAGCCAATAGATTGTGTTTCCTTTTCTTTCAGATCCACTTGATTGTCTCCATTTCCACTTTTTCAATGATAAATTGTCACTACAATTTCTTGGGTTTGTGTTTGTTGGGAATACCTCAAGATAGCCCAGCTGGACTTCAAAAAGGCCCAGCAGCACTTTCCAAGGATGTTTCTGGCTCCCAAGCTAGGTTTCCAGGCTCCCAGCTCCTAGGCTGCCTGGCCTTTCTCTGTTCAGGAATTGTCCCTTCTAACCAGGCTGCTCACATCAACATCCTGCATTCGTATTTCTCTGTTGCAGTGACAGAATTTTTCTCATAAGTGTTGACCACAAGCAAGAGGAAAAAAAAAAAAAAAAAAAAGAAAGGAAATATTGATCCGTTTTTTGCTCTCTCTTACTTTCCAGGGCTTTGAAAAATGTTTTTGACAACAACAACATTCTTGTACTGCCTGATATGTCCCATGAGAAAAAATCCTACTTAGGAAGGCCTTTATTCTCTAAGGATTTACCAGTCTCAAACACGTTTTTTGTGAGTGATAAGAGCTGAAGATAGAGAAAAGAGAGTCACAGGAGAAATGCCAGTACCCCAAGGGAGAGAGGACATGAGGATCCTCCTTGTGTGCTCTGCATAAACCCTCACAAAACAGCACATTTTAAGATTTCTGGGTACACTGAGATCTAAATTCCTTAAAGTCAGCCTGCTCTGGTGTTTGAGGATTACCTGAAGGCTGTCCCACACTTATCCAGAGTATGCAGCACATCCTTCCTTATGCAAACCATTGATGAGAGTTTGTACCAAAGGCCTTTATTTCAGTATAAATTTGGTGTCTGCCAAGCTCACTTGTGACACGCATGGCAAAAACCTCTGGGAATCAGATTATGGATTTTCTTTTCCTTTCTGGCAAACAGAGTTCAAAAAGATGGGAGCAATAAATTTGGGACTTTCTCTTAATTGATTCAGCATTTGCATCATCTGTTGGCTTTCTTTCCAATCCTGAAATTGCAGAACACGGTTGAAGCTGGGAACCAGGCAGAGATTTCATGGATTTCATGTCCATGGAACATCAGCGTTTGCAAAGCAGGAATAAAATTGAATTCCAAGAAATAGAATTTCCAATCAGGTGTTGGAAGAACGTTTTAAAGGCTGAATAGTTTGTGATTAATAGCAATCCAATCTAATCCTATTAACATTATAATTCAGGATTGTTAAGAATAGAGTATCTTGTTAGGAAGATGTTATTTTTTAGACGCTGCGTGTAAATTTGCAGATAATCAATTTAACAGCTGTCTTCAGGAACTTAAAGTACTTAAATAACTTTGAGAACTAAAAATAAAAATGCTAATGACAGAAATATTTGTTTTATTATCCCTAAGTAAAGATGCACTCATGTAACGCAACTTTACAGCTTGTTAGCAAATGTTAATGTATTTTTAAAATCTTGTACTTTTATCTCCAAGTTTTTTATAAATTGATTGTTTTCAGTGTAACACAGGTAACAGATGATCACACACAGTCATCTGCTTCCCTGTTTTCCAGTGCTAATAACTGAGAATTATTGCAGCAAAACCATAACTTCCTATTAGCAGTCTGTGTTAATGAAGAAGGTCTAAAGCACACATACCACTTAGCTCTTAAATAAATTACAAGCCCTGGGTGTTAAGTGGCTAAATGAGTATTTTTAAACAATATTTGAATAGCACCTCATTTCTACAGCTGCAGGTGTTTACAAAATGCCTGTATTTTACCTGTATTTTTGCACTTACCTCTAAAACAACAATTTTAAACAGCTGTTAGTTTTTCTGCCGATAGCTCTCGCTTTGTAATCACCAGTAACGATTCAGTGAGATTCCCACTGCATTCCCTCAAGCTATACTGTGCAAGGAGGCAGTTTCCCAACTTATTTTTATTTAAGCAGCATTTCAAGCAGAAAACTTGAGAAGATTTTTTCAATGGCATTTAAGTGTAGAAAAGGGAAGTTGTTGTTTGAAAGATATGAGAATTTGTTCATCCCTCACCTACCAATGAAATGAAACAATCCCTGCAAGTGGGCTGAGATTTCCTCCTTTGTACCCAGAGATAAAGTATTAACAAGCTGCTAAAGAATTTGGTAATAGGAAGGAAGGAAAAAACCCCTTTATGTATGACTGGGGATGTTTAACCTCATCACAATTTATTTAAATATTTAGATGCAATGTTTAGAGCCACAGAAAATTCAAAATATCTTACACTTTTGTTCCAGAATCGTGGTATTTCTCATGTAGCTCCTTGGAAACTAAAAATAATGTTAAACATGCAAATTTATTTTCAATGTGAGAGTTGTAAAATTAAATATGAAATGAGTTAGTTGTGGTACTGCAGATTAGTGGAGAGATTTGACAGACCTGCTCACACTTAGAAACCCTGAGTCCTCAGAGCTGAAGAGCATCAGAAAAGGCACAGAAATGTGACCCCAAGTGAGTGATACAAAGCACTTAAAAGTCCTGGAGAGAGAATAGATCTGGAGAGTTGAAAGGTATTTTTACATGTGATATTTTTGGTTCAGTGTTCCTGACAGCACCAAAATAAATGTGACTTAAAAATGAACCTCAGTATAAAACTTTTCTCCTCCAAGGGATCAAGCTGTAGGAATGATGGACAAACCTCAGAGTTCTGAGCGTAAACTCAGACCTCCAAAACTTAGAAGTGTAAGCAAACCCTCCAAATATCTTTGGAGGTTTAAGAGTATTTACTTATGTGAGTGAGTATTAGACGTACCACCCCCTTTCCTGTTGGGCTCAGGACCATTTTAAGCACAGTTTAAGTGGCCCCAGACAGGACTGTGTGGGAGGGGGTTGGTACAACAGCAGCACACCCAAGTTCAGGAGCTTCTGGGCAAAGGTTGGAATGCTTTAACCCAGCTTGTGCCCCTGGCACTGGGATGGCATTTCCATTTGCCATCTCAGAGGGCTCTGGTTCTCACTGCACACCACAAAATACCAGTACCATGCTGTAGGGCACAGACCATTGCTGGTGAGACTCACTGAGAGCCAAGCTCCACCCCACAGTCACTTTTCCCTTTGGGATCTCCCAGTGGATCCTGAAGGACTTCAGGCAAACTTGTTGTTTCACTCACAGGGATCCTATTTTAGGCTTAGTAACATAAAACAAGATTGAAGACAATGCATAAAATGGACTAGAATTACTAGAGCTGCAAGGCCTGAGATACATTTCATGTCTCCTTGAAATTGCTTGGAAATAAACCCAAACTACCCATGGATATCTTCAGGCTTTTGTGCTAGAATGAGCCTGACTCTTACAGATCTTCTGTGGAAAATATGATTTTGTTACCTGACTGAACTTGCCTCTTTTCAAGGAGAAGGATATCGAAGATGAGATGTTGGCTGAATGAAAATTTGCTGACCTCAGAATAAATTATTCCCAGTAGTCTTCATTTCCTCTGAATAAAGGGCAGCAGTATCAGTGTCTCTCTTCACAGTCCAATTACTTTAGTCTTGCTCCTAGTGACACTTGGCTGCCTGCTGCCTACCAAAAAAAAAAAACCTAAGTAGGGTTCTGTCGAGTTACACTGGGGAGGAAAAAATCTGTATTCTAAATCACAAACTTCATACTCAAAAATCTGGACTTTATAAGTCTGAATTTATCTCAATATTTTAAAAGGCCATGCAAAAGATGATTGTCTGTTGTCCAAAGCCATAACCATCAACCATAAGCCAAAAAAAGGAAATCTTATACCACTAGAAAAAGCTGGAAGTGAAACGTGAGGAAAGCTGTGCAAAAATAGATTGGATTTTTAAAAGTATTACTATTTTACTTTTCATAATGATTATATATATATTAGGGTGGGGTGTTTTTTCCTAATGGAATTATAGAATAGATTAAATTAAACATAAAGAATGATGCTGAGATACGAGGCTATATTTGTAGGAACGAGGTGATAGTTTCTATACGTTCGTGTAACACTGAGAGGTGAAGTAAAGAAACATATGTATGCATATATTTGCATATAATGCAAATTTTTCTGGAGTTATATTATATTTTTATTAGAAGGCACAATCAGTGATATCACTGGGTCCTTTATTCATGGCCTGGATGGCAGTAGGCATCAATATGAATACAAAACAATCTTCGCTTGGCAGCAATAACACGCTTTTTAGGGACAAAAATTTTATAAAACTGTGAAAAATGTCACCTAATTGAGGCTCTTCCTTCCTGTGTTTTCTCAGGAGCTCCCTGAGGTGCCCACAGCAGGCAGGATGCTGCTAAAAGATGCCTTGGGCCCCAAGTAAATGAAGCCCCAAGTAAACTACTGCTTATTTGGCAACCTGTGCTAAGTCCTTAGAAACTTTGTACCCACTCAGACCCAAGAAGATTAATAAACTTATGGTAAGTCCTACGAAACCATCTCTAGTTCTGACTGTAATCAGGATGTCTTCCACATGTTGAAGAATAACTCCTTCTGGCTCCTGTCTTCTCCAGTCCTCTAATTCCTTTGCTAGCTGTTTTCCAAATATTGTTGGGCTGTTGTGGAAACCTTGAGGTAAAACTGTCCAAGTGAGCTGAGTTTTCCTTCCTGTCTCAGGATTTTCCCACTCAAAAGAAAAGAGCTCCTGGCTGTTTTTATGCACAGGAATGCAGAAAAAGGCATCTAAAACAGTAAACCACCCTAATTCATCTGTCAGTGTGGTCAAAAGGGTGCAGGGATTGGCTAACCCTGGGTGTATGTCCTCGGTAATTTTGTTAATTGCTCTTAAGTCATGTACTAATCCATAACTCTTTCATAACTCCATCTGCTTTCTTAACAGCTGAAATTGGAGTGTTGAATTTGGGCTCACACTGCACTAATAGACCACGTTGCAGGAATTTTTCAATTACAGGTGCCAATCCCTTTGCAGTTCTCCAATTTCAGTGTGTTGTTTTTTGCCTTACCGGTGTGGCTCTTGGTTTGAGTGCAATAATGACTGGTTCTGCTAAAACTTAAGGCATCATTCGTGGCTTTGATGAACAGTTCATGGAACTCTAATGTGAGCAAAACCACCTGAGAGCTGCATGGACAATGGCAGGGATGTGCAGTGAGACCAGGGGTGGGCTCACCCTCTGTGCTCCTTGCCCGTGAAAGAGAAGGCACTACAGCTCTGAGGGACTCTCACACCTCATTTCCTGGGAAATGATCTTTTCTGGGAAAAGATTCCATAAAACAGGATTTTCTGAACAAACAGAACTTCACAGCATGGGAAAGAGGTGGTTTGACATTGGAGATAATTATGTCTGGTTCTTAGACAGAGGTCAGGTAGGTTTGGGTAACTCCTTTTCCACACTGACAGCAATTATTAAACTGAACCTTGAAAACTCTTTTATCTCTGGGCCATTAATGTATAATAAAGGTTGTTGTCTTTTTCTGTCCTTTTTAAATATATAACAGGGAAGAAAACTTTTTTTTTCTTTTTTAATTGGACCAAATTTATAAAATACAGTCAATTACATTAGACAGTTGATATAATTAAAGACTTTTTTTCAGCATATACCCCTTATGACTTCCTGATTGGGCTATTTGCATTAAAACTGTGACAATTTAGGGAAATATTCAAATTTAAATGATTAAAAAAATACAGATCAAATTCAGTGTTAAAAATGGCCTTTTTCCCCTGAAATCTTAGGGTTTACATTGAGAACCTGCTCTAGAAACAACTACTCACTGTCTTTTCCTTGATGTTTCATTTGTGTGATCTAGCATACAAAAAAGAATCAGAGTAAGACTAATGACTAATTTGAATTTTAAGGGGTTATTTCCTTCTTTCTTCACCCAGTTAGTGGATCTGTATTTAGCAGCTAAAAATATCTGCAGATGGAAACACATCGGAAAATTGACAAGAAGTCTCATGGAAGCTATTTTAATCTCTTTAACAACACCTTCCTCACAATGAACATCTGGAGAGCACTGTAACATATGCTGTGCTTAATAGTGAATTATCCCACACATTTCAGGAAAGGGAGGAATTGTTAAAATTTTCTATTTCTTTCACCAGACTTTGCATACTTCAATAAAAGCAATTTTTTAATGCCCTCTTTAATAAAGTGGCATTTCCTTCCTCTTTCCACCACGAACATACGATGTCTGCATGTGCCATGTACTTTGGCGAGCCATTCCATGCCTTGGATTTATTCCATATTCATTATTTTGTTGGTAAAAACACCCTTTTACTTCCGTATTGGGCCAGAGTTGGGCTCCCAGGCATCTTTGCTTTCACTTTAATATCATCTAATTTTCATTGGAGGACAGTCATTGCCGTGTTTCCAATACTCATTGAGAGTATTGTATGTTGTAGGTGGGTTTTCCTATGAACAAAATGCAAATTTGGATTTATTCTGTAACCTGATGCTCCTTTGGCACAACTCTTGCAAATATATGCATGCACAACTGTTTTAAAATTCTTTCTATTTGTCATTTTATGGATTTTTGCTGACCTGGGTTTGCTCTTCCTGAAGGAAAGCACCCCACAGAGCACAGCAGAGGGTATTGGTGTTCTTGGTGTTTCCTCTGGGTAGTTCAATCCCCAGCTCACTCAACTGCAGCAGGACTCCTATTCAAAGGAAATTTGGGGTGATTGGAGACTTGCCTGTTCTCCAGGAGTAGAAAAAACCTGCAGTTTAAATTTCAACCTCCACTAAACCCATTCCTATTCAGAGTAATTTCATTTCCACTGGTGAAATTAAGAGCAGAATTATGCCCAGATTGTCTAGCAAAGAACAGGATGTAATGAAGGCTGGATTTACTTTCAGAAATCCTCTTAGGGTATTGCCTTGGGAAAGATAAGAAAAATAATTTAATTTCATGAACAGTTCAGCAGTTGTAAAACCCCACGCTGTGAAACAGAAAGGAGACTTCTGGAGAAAGAATTCCTTGGGGCAGCCAACTGCTGAGGAGCATCAGAGCATCTCGATCAGTCCCACATCCAGCCACATCTCACACCAGTGCTGCATCTCAGACCATGTTATTTTGAAATGACACTTGCTCGTCCTTTGACAAAAACATCTCCTATACTTGAGAAATTAGCCCTTGCTTTCCCCATAACAACAAAATATTATTTTTTTTACAAAGAGAGGAAAGATTTCTTTTCCATGTTTATCCAGCATCTGAACCTATAAGTTATAGATAAACAATGTAATTCTGCCTTTTTATTTCTCCCATATCTATTGAAGTATATATTTAAATTGCTAGAACAAAATTTACTTCTATTTCAAGCCTGCTTTTGTATTCTGTACCTACTCAATTAATTTTCTGCTTTAAGGTATTTTAAATGTATCTTAAAATTAGGCAAAAGACAGTGTCTGTACACCCTCAAACCAATTTGAGCTCGTATAATGAGCATAAATCATTCTAATAGAGCAATTTTAAATCAATTATGACACCATTATTTTTGAGCTGATTACTGATTTTATAAATAAACCAGTAACCTTTCATCATTATCAGCATGTAGATGGCTAGACTGCATTGTGTAATGGGTGTCATCTTGCATCCTCAAGGCTGTGCAGTTATTTTCTAGGTTATTACACTATTTGACACCCCTGTGAAGTGCAATGCAGAATAACACCATGGAAAATGTGTATCATTTCTCTCAGATCTCAGGGAACAAGGAAGTTTTTCCACCACCCTCTGTTAAGTCATCTTCCTCCCTAATTAATGAGTCACTTATTTCTTTACATTACACTTTCCTGCCTTTCCAGTTAGATTTTTTTACATCATCTGAAGCTTAAGTCTGTGTAGGACATCCCAACTGAAGAGTCCATTCTCTCATTTGAACTGTTTATTTTTTAGGCATTAAATTTGTGCTTCATTCAAGTCAGCACCTTGCACAGAAAATGCACAGGAAGGTGTATGTAGATGAGGTGGATAAAATGGTGAAGGTCCAGTTCAGTGTCTCAGTATAAATCACAAGCAGAGATTAAAACTGAAGACCCCACTCCCAGGCCAGTAACCCACTAATCTGCATCTTCTCACAAATGTGCTTGCAGGGAAGAAAAAAAAATCATTTACCAAGTAAACTTTAATATAATTACAGTGATATTTTTCAAACGTCTTTTGTATTTTAGTCTGAAAAAAAAATCAAGTTTTCTACTCTTCAGATCACCCCTATTCATGTAAAAGTGTTGACCTTGAAAGCAGCTATTCAGATAACCAGTTAATTATTGAAATAAGTTGTTTTTATGGACAAATATGTGGGTTCAGGCTGCCAAAGGAAGTGGGACTGTCATTGACACAAGGATGATGATGCATTTCTGAGCAGACACCCAAAGGCAAGGACGGGTCAGAAACGAGGAGACAGAGACCATGAAACTGAGACCCTCCCTGCCAGAAAAGGAGAGTGAGGTGTTACACAGGGGGAAATTTACTCCAACCTCTTGAGATGTGATGACCCTGCCATACTCTTCACCTCATCTTATCTACCCAGTGATCACAGAGCTGCTCTAAGCAGGTTATGGAGGAAATGCAGAAGCCAGGAGCTGCAAACATGACAGCATCACATTCCCTGACCTCTGCAGTGCTTGTTTGAAGCTGTGCCTGTGCTGTTAAATAACAGGCTGTCCTCTGTCCCTGAAACCCAGCAGTGTCTCACCACGGCTAAACTGTCTCCCCTCCCTTGGAAACAGTGTGGCCTCTTATGTACCAAATACTAACAAATATCTCCAGCCATGCTGTCCTGCAATTCATATTTGGGAGAGCACTTGCAGACCCAGGCCAAAATCATGGCAGGGAGCACACAAGTAATTAAGCATCAGGAGCCACCCTGAGATGGTTTTGAAGGCAGCTCCCTGGCTCTCTTTCCTTCACCACTGTGAGGGAGAGACTGAAAACCTTCAGCAGCTCCAGAGCACAAGCACAGGAGGTCAGGTCTGCATGCTGGACCATAACTCAGAAATGAGCTGGAGGGTTCCATCTGTCCCCTTTTCACCAGCCGACAGACAGCAACTGAAAAGAAGCGATGTGGTGCATCCCTACAGCCAAGCAAAGTTTTCCATATTAGAAAAAGAGTTTAAGTTACAGCCTTGGAACTTTTAAGGAAGAAGAACCAGAAACTTCTGTGCTTCTCCCACTCTAATTGGCTCAGTGCCAGCACAAAAAAACCCCGTTGGATCTTTAGCTGTCCCTCAAGGAATCTGGTTATTTTCTATTGGACAGCTTGCCAATAAACCCTCCTAACTCGTTGAGTACATAAGAGAAAGCACAAAGTTCCTCAGTGTTTTTTGGGGTGTCTTAGCAGGTGAGTGGGACCTCCCAGCACTGTGCACAGATTTTATTCTTTTGTTTTGTACAGTTTGTTATTTTCTCCTTAATTAAAACCTTTTTGCTTTTCCAAAACACCTCCCAGCAGCCGTCTCGCTAATTATTTTAAAGCATTTTCTGGGAGGTTGCTGGTTAACCCTCACAGCTTGATACACCTTTCTGGGGCTCATAACACGCTGGCCTCAGGCAGAAATATATCAGTGATGGTTTATAAGAATGACAGAGAGAAAGGAAAGCACAGAACAAAGGAGCTTGGGCTGGAGGCCCCTGGGAGGCTCTGAGCTCACCAACACATCCAGAGACGATTGCTGCTGGACTGGTAAAAGCTCAGGCTTTCAGCACCACCTTAGCCTGGCCTAGGTGACACTGTAAGACAAGGAGGGGATTCTTTTACACCTCTCTTTGGATTTCCAGGTGGGCACAATGACAAGAAATCAGGTGTGCATTTGTCCTGACTGTGTTTGCAAGCAGGCAGAGAGAGCCAGCTCCACCTCAGACATCACATGCTGGTGTGGTGCATCTGCTGGGGGCTGTGGCACATTAACTCTGCCCTGGGCCTATCTTTGGGCAATCTTCCTCTTCAGAACAGTCTAAATCAGGCCCAAAAACCCCATAACAGAGGGGTTTTGCACTCATAAGTGCCAGGTGTTTTCCAAAGTACTGTGATACTGAATATCCATGGTGAGGCCATTGAGATCTGTGGAGGGAATTAAGTGATGGGTTAATGGAGCATGTAGGAACTTTATCAAAGGAAGCTGTTTGTTAAGAAACAGTCTCTAACAACACAGACTGCTTTGAGGCTTCAAACCAAGGTTAGAAACCTTGAAATTTCTGCTTGCCATGGCTACAAAACAATAAAAGTTTTAAAAAATACAGTAAAAAGGAGGACATGCTACTTGAGCTGAATTACATACATGATGGGGTTGAAGTAAAGTGACCCATCTGTAAGGATTTGCATGGCTTGGCACAAGCCTGGTGTCCCATCTGCTAGCTCTCCTATCATTGAAACTTTTCTAATACAAGACCCAGTATCATGAGATGTTGTTGTTAATCTCTAGGAAAATGGAGTGAAAAGTAGCCCTGGTGCAACTCTTGGTCAGCCTAAAATTGGGTGGGTAAGTGAGCTTTTCAGTGAGGGTTGAGCTCAATGGCTGAGCTATATGAATATTTAAGAAAATGTGTTGGAATCAATTAAATCCAAGGCACTAAAGATAAACAAAAATGCTGCATAGGCTGAGTTGATCAAATGGTTGATCGAAGTCCAGGCATGGAAAGAGAAGGACTGCTGCTTAAGGAATATTTTAATAAGGAAGTGTCTGGAGATGATTAATGGCTATTTGATCGGTCATACTAATAACTCCAAGGTAATTTACATTCACAAGGCAGAACTCAAGAGAATTTAGAATTCTTGAGTGTGTCTGCTTCTATCCTGTTTATCAAATGACACACACTCAATGGGGACTTGAATTCTGGTGGATATTTCAAAAGATTTCTCTAAATAAACAAAAATACTATTGTTCCAATGTCTGTTCAACCATAAGCCTGCTAACTCTTCTATTCTTTTATCTGAAAGATTTCTCTTCTATGATAGGTGAAGAGTGGAATGGAAAAACTTCAAGCCAAGAATGTGCTAAAAGTTGATCTCCATCTTCATATTTATACCTTAATATAAGAATCTTTCATTATTGTCTTTGCTTTCTGTTTAGTTTTAATTGGAGTGTTTCAATCAGGTTTTAGAAGTGCATGAAATATTTGAAGCATCAACACTTGAAAGATGCAGTGTGGAATGGTGGAAGGGAATGTGTTTGTGTTTCCCTGAGTGCAGAAAGTGCAGGAGATGTGTTTGAAGTGCCCCAGGATTCCAATACCATACACCACCCCTTTGCAGCTCTTTTGTGTTGAGTGTCTGGCCTCGTGGTGAAGGAGAAC
This sequence comes from Brachypodius melanocephalos, assembly GCA_013398615.1. NCBI lineage: Eukaryota > Metazoa > Chordata > Aves > Passeriformes > Pycnonotidae > Brachypodius > Brachypodius melanocephalos. The sequence continues at coordinate 2,790,187 of VZSR01003371.1, forward strand.
ACAATTTATGCTGAGTGCTCCAGCCCTCTGCTGTGCCTTACACTCTCAGAAATTTTCAGACAATTTCAGAAGAATTATGACATACAAGACATGAAATTGGAAACAAAAAGCTATAGCTAAATTGCTTGTAAAGTTATTGCTGCAGAGATATAGATCCAAATCTTCTGAAGGCATAAACTGATGGAACTCTTTTTGTCTTCAGTGGAGCAATAATCTCACTGGCTCACGGCAAATTATCCTCTCCCCATTTGAAAGGTAGTGCAGAAGCATAATCAAGGCAGCCAAGGCTGCCTAAAACCTGTGATCCTTCTTCAAAGGTGAAATCAGAGAGTTTCTGAATGCAGCTGCATGTGGGGTATCCTAAACTCCCTCACAAAACTGTTTGAGTCATCCACAGCTCAGCATGGGGTGTAAAGAAAGCAACTAGAAGGACAGAATTCAGTAAATGTAGGAAGGAAAAATTTTAGATTTTTTTAAAACAAATGTTATTCACTGCTCCTTAGTGAGATCCTAAGAGACCAAATGCTTTGAAGTCTTACATTTCTTCATCTTTATCTTCTCCTCCTCTTCCTTCTCCTTTTATGTGCATAGCAGGGTTTGGCTCTGAGGTACAATGTCAAATGAATTTTAGTGCTTTGTAACCAAAGACAGGAGAAGGAAGTTTTTCCTCAGCCTTCTGCTACACTTTAAACCTTCTCCAACTGCCCTATTTCTTTTCAAGACTTACTAATCTGGAAAAGAAGCATTTCTGTGTTTGAAGTCCACTTAAAATGGGATGTTTCAATAGCACAAAGGCACACCTCACCTGAAGGCTGACTTCAAAAGGCACAGAGCCTTCTGAGAGTGCATCAGGCTCAGTGGCCATGCAGAGACATTCAGTGTGGTTTGCGTTATAGATTTGACAGTTGTTTTACTATCATTCCTTGAAACCACTTTTAATGAAGTTTTTTTGGCAATTCATTAAGCGTTATTGCCACAGAATGGTTGCTAGTTCTTTGTTGGCTGTAGTAGAAATGTTTCCTTACCAAAAGATCAAGGATGGGATTATGGCTGTCCCCTGCATTCAGCTTGAAGGAGGGACTGGTTTTAATGGTAACAGCTGGGGTTGTTGGAACCTATCTCCTCATTTGCTTCAGGAGAGAAACATCCAAAGAAAAAAAGTTCATTTTTGAGGGAAAAAAAAAATCCTGAATTAATCTCTTTGATATTGCTGTAATCCTAGTCAAGCTCAGAGACATGGTAAGCTCTGACCTGATGCTTCTTCCTCCTGATGCAATTTTTAGTGGTCCATCAGTCACAAGTGACTTTTATTTCCACAGCCTGGTCATCCAGGGCTCATCCCTAACGCATGTGCAGAGAAGAAAGCACCCAAGCCAAGATCCTACTCCTCTGTTATGTGACACTGAATTTTTTCCTGCATCTTCTAGACTTACCTGCTACACAGAATTTGGGGTGAGGATTTTATACAAGCAGGAGATACTCAACTTTCCTGGAGCCTGAAAGCACAGAAGAGTTAAAGCCACATTAGTGAGGATTTAAAGGCAGTCTTTTCAGAGATTTACTTAGAGTCCTGAAAGGTTTGTACAGTTTGTACTGGATACTTTAGGGTTTTTTTGGTCACATTTAAGCTGTGACAGCTATGTCAAAGCCAACATGAAGAACTCAGTGCAGATGGCCTTCACATCTGTGAGTGGAATGGGAAAAAATCCACCAAAAGCAGATATTTAATTAGGGAAAATGGTGGAATTATTATTTTGCTGCTCTACAGTACAGTGACTTTGGCACTGACTGTGATCATTGCGAGGAGACAGATCTAAAGGAATTGTGGGGGAAGAGTCTGAGCTCCAAATAACCCAAAATTAAAATTAAAGTAGGGAAAAACTGACAGCCTTCCCTGTGGAGTTTTTTAATCACAAAATTTTAAAGTGTCAAAGAAATTAAGAAAAAAGAGGTTTATAATTTCAAAATGTACTTCAAATTATTCACATATTGTTCTCCTTTAATGAGATGGGTATAATATTCAATTCCAGGCACAGAGGCAGTCTATCAGCATAACAGTAAAAAAAAACAAAACAAAACAAAAAAATCCCCAAACAACCAAACACCCCCCCAAAAAAACACAATAAAACCCAACCCAAACCAAAAAAAAAACACCAAAAAAACCTCTGAGGGAAATATTTTTTAAAATTATTTTAAATAGGCAAATATGCTATAAGTAACAAATTAATATAGAAATCACCTGAAATAATGATTTGTTTTGCTACTCTTCTTGAGTGGACCCAGCCCATGTTGTGAGTAGAATATTGGTACTAGAATCATGCTGACCAAAAATGGGCACATGTTATATAAAATATAAAGGGGCAATTTCCATTTACAGCCTAGATGGAAAAAAAAAGCTATTCAGTGGTAAATCCAGGAGAAGAACTCAAATTTGACAAATGCCAGAGAAGAGCTCACATTGTCCAGACACTAAATCTTAGATGTGTGTTTACCTTGCTAGAGATTCTCTTAAAAATTCAGCTCACAAAGACAGTTATTCCCTTCCTTTTAGCTGATCCTTTATGTTTATCCCTTCATAAAGTGGTCTACACTTAATTCCATTATTTTCTATATTTTCTTTAAAAACTCTTCGACAATCTTTATATCCGTTTAATAATGTAATGCGCTTTGTCAGTGCAGCAGCCTCACGGGCAGCAGCATTTGAAAGGTATTTATTAGCAACCCCTCTCTCTGGCTTCATCCCTCATTTGCTTCTTCCTGCATGAAAAGCTGCATTATATTGAGCATTTCCTCAGTGTAAAGCCTCACATACCAAGAATGATTATAGCACACCCATTAAAGCAACCTGTTCCTCGGTGTTTCTTTTTCTCTTCTTCCCTGTTCTCTTTCATTTTCTTCTTTGCTGCTGTTTGACCTCCCACAAAGGCATTACACCAGGGTAGCCTGCATGTCAAATGAAGATAACTTAAATACAGCAAAATCAAAATCCTGCCTTGAAGAGTTGATTGTGGGGGCAGAAGGAGGGGGAAAGAAAGTTTACCTGCTGGAGTTAATTGACTGACATAGCTGTGCAAATCAGTGCAGACAGATAAAACTGCTGCTCAGTCACTCAGAACCTCCGATTAGATCTTAAACCAGTCTGGAAACAGGACTTTGGCCACTTTCTTACTGAGTTTCCCATGGGCAAAATTTCCTATTAATCTTGGAAAATAAAATGAGGGGAGGGGAAGGAAACTGTGTGTGTTTTTTGGGGGGGTTGGATAACAAAGAGAGAGAAGTGAGGGAGAAGAAAGTTGTAAACACCTAAATGGGGCAGGAGCAGCAAACCCTGCTGAATTGCAGGGAATTTGGGAACTTTCTGAGTTCTGACCTGGTGTAGGCTGATTATATGCAGTCATTCAAACTCCTTCACTCTCTGTCAGGTAGATCCAGTGTAGACAACTTTAACCCACAATAATTTACATCAATTATTTTATATAGATCACACATACAGATTTTTTTTTAATATTGATACATCCTGTTTCCTTATTTTAAATAGAGGAAAAATAAATATTAAAATGGAAGTGTTAGATTGTCAGATATTTGAAATTTCTTTAACAGCTTTAGCAGTTTTGATAGACATAGGGTGATTTACTGCAGCCCTAAGTCTACTTCTGTCCTGTATTATAATGTCCTGACAGATGTGCTTAGCAGTACATACACCAGAGTTTTAACAAGTGAGCATTGAAGATTTTACTACCAAATAAAATGAGACCTTGAATTCAGAAGGATCAAAGTGAAAACTCAGAATGAAATGGAAAAGAGGAAGGAAAATATGAGCTTGTCTTTGTGGATTAGTTCCTTAATCTTGCACCATCTGCTTTGTTGATTTCCTTATGCCTGTATTAGAGCCTGCAACTTGTAGCATGACAATAACTGGCAATCGTGGTGGTGTTAAATACCTTTCTAATGTTGCAGTTACAATTTCTATTGAGATGTAAATTAAACAGCACAAACTCAGGTCTTTGAATGGCATAAGTTTTTAAAAATAATTTTAAGCAATTAGAAAAAGGTCTATTTTGTAGCAGCTCTTTCTGTAGCTGCCCTTTCCTTACTCAAATTGTGCTAATTTTTAATTTTTTCTAACAGTCTCCAAGCCTCTTTTGCATTAGACTTAAGTCATGTCTTAACTTTCCTGGGGTGTGGCCTAACACTGCATTAAAAGAGGATGCAGATGCAGATTATCTGCAGATGGCAGATAATTCTGTGCAGGAGTTACAATTTTTTGCAAAGACAACACCTGCACGTGGCACACTGTCTGTACTCAACCAGAGATGGGAATGAGATTTGCAAAACCATCAAGAGCTGATATTCACTGAGAGGTGTGTAGCTAACTCCTTTAACTTTTTTGACTTCTTTTCTTTAACCCAATTTTATTTCACAATTTGTAACGTGTAACTGATGTCCCCAGTAAGATTATTGGAGTGTTCTGTAGCTACAGATACCCAGTGATGCTTTCTTGAGGACATATCTGAAAATTGTTCAGGAGCATTCACTTTCTCAGTGCCTAAGGAGTGCTACTCAGGGTAATTTGCTTTCAGTGGTGGTTTTGATGACTGTTACTTATTCATAAAGAAAATCAAGCTGGAAGTTACAGTGCAATTTCAAAGCCTGGCTGTCCCCATACAAAGCAGAAGATCAAAAAACATTCAGGTTGTCATGCGAATTTATCAAGGCTAGAGTAAGGAGAGATTTGTGTTATGTCTTTATAATTCCTCACTTCTGTTCCTCTGAAACTGAAATGAAAGCTGTGTGAAGGAGGAGGCTTCCTCCTATTGTACTTGCTCCCTTTGTGAGGATCCCACTCGAATCCAGGAGTATGAGGATGTATCAGAGTTTCCATGCAAAGTGCCCGTACTGATGAACAAGAGCTGCCACACAGATCCCTGGCAGAGTCCCTCCTCCACTCCAGGACTGGGCAGGATGAGGTACAGGAGGAAAAGAGAGGAGCTAGCAGAGTGTGGGAAGAGCTGTGACAAAGCTGATGGTTTGTCCTTCACTTCTCAGGGCCAATTAGGGCTGTTGGAGGAGTGAAATCACCTTTAAATCACCTCTAAATATACCCCAGACTGCACTTGGAATCGGATAGAGGACATACATTTTATCTCACATCTTCTTGACCCCTAGGAAAGAAATTCTGTAGCTCGTTTTTTATCAGTAGAGAATTTTCATCATTTTTTCCTCACATTGTCTCTGTGTATGGGAGAAGTTTTGGTAAACGTCCATAAATGCAGCTCCAGAGTGAATCCAGGGGTAGGAGCAGCCCAGGCACTCCTCACTTGCACTCAGCAAGTGGTTCCCTCATGCAATCTCCAAAGCAAGCACTGCCACAAAATGCTGATAAACCCTTGCATGGATCAGGCTGAAGCTCATTTCATTTGCATGGGTGAGAACCCTGACATCAGTGAAAGCAATTCAGTTATTTTCACTGCAATTCTTTGAGTTTTTAGTGGAGGGAGGGACAAAGTTACATTGCTTTTTTTAGAGTAACCTGTTTGCTGTAATTAAATGCTTGCTAACAGATGTTGGGTAAGAAAGAGAAAAAAAAATAAACAAAAAAACCCCCAAGGAAAGTAGTAAGTTTTGGTGGCATAAACTCTAATTCTAAAAACACTGATATTTCCAGAGCTACCACACCAGTGTGATAATGTGAGTGGTATTCTTTACGTGTTGATAGAGGTGTTGTTTCTTTGCCAGAAATGTATTTAGGAACATGAAGATCAACATCAAAGGGAGGAAAGATGCAGAAATGGCTCTAAACAGCCAAGAGGGCACTGCAGCAATGAATGCCCTCCAATAAGGGAATGTTTTTATTAACCATGGAAGGAGCAGAATCAGTGAGCAATGAACCAAGAAATGAGATAATCTGTGAAAAAACAAAAAAAAAACAAAACAAAACTGGAGGAAGTATCAAGAAGAGACTCTGGGCATTTCTATCAGCTCAGGGAAAAACAGACTCATGACCCTCTTAAAAAGGGATTTCTTCTTTTTCATACCAACACCTGCCCCAGCATCACAGAGCTGCCCATTTCCCCAGTGGGAAATCAGATTTCAGTCTCTCAGGGCTCTTTGCATGATATTCAATGGCTGTTTAGAAAACTGGGAACAATTAATCTGCTGAGAAAAAATTAAGACACCTTCCTTCTCATTCTTGTCCTCATCCTCTCCTATCAAAACAGGTTTTCAAGGTTTTTCCAACAAAATCTTCAAACTAGGTTTTATTTTAATAAAATAGTCATTGAATTTAGATTGCAGGTAGCTGACACAACAAATATGCCCAGGAAACCTTTTTTTTTTAAAAAAAAAAAAAAAAGAAAGAAAGAAAAAAAAAAGATGGAGTTAAAGAAATTAGACCCTGAAGATTTTGTTATAGTGTTCACCACTGCAATGTTCTTGGATTTGATGATTACTAACCACAGGAGCTGGCCAGACAACCCACTGTATATTCATTTTGTGAAAGCTGGTAATAGAGAGTTATGTCAAAAACCAAGGCAAGGAATTGCCATGAATTGTGTCTCAACTGCTATAAAAGTAATGGAACAACAAATGCCTTTGTAAAGTACTGCTTCTGGAGGTGGAATTTTAAAAAATGACCTATTTCAAACATTGTCCATAGAAATATTTACTTAGAGGGAGAAAGAATTCAATTTTCTTTTGCAAAATTTTTATAGATATCTCCTATGTGCTGTAAATTCCACTGAAAAAAAAAAAATTCCCAGAAATATTTGACTCCTCAATACAAATCTTCAGTGTGAGAATTGAGATCATCTGCATATATAGCTACACATCTTTATTTATGTGTCATTTAGTAAAAAGAATAAAAAAAGTACTTTGGCTGACTTCTTGGATTAATGTAGTGAGTGGCAACTGCAGCAAACAGGGCTGAATTGCAACAGTGTATAAATGAATGAGAAAGTGGATGAATCCAATCAAAGCAGAATGAGGTTAATTCAGACAAATTTGGAGTATTTTGCTTGTGAGAGAAAATTTTTGAGTCATTAAGGAAAAGATTGCTATAAAATTATGAAGACTCTACAGCATTTTAACTACATTTATAATGACTAGCAAGGACAGATGACTAAGGCTAGAATAAGAACCAATTCCCTTGGAGTCCTTAAATGCCTTCCTGAAAGAATTATTCTATCTATTTCAAGAATGGATGAACAAATCTCAGTGCACTGAAAAGAGGCACTGCAAGAGACCTGGTTCTCATTACTTAATCTTGGGAAAAAATACTGAGAATTCCTCAATGCAGTGCTGCAGAAAGAATTTGTCATTGCTGAGATGCACAAAATACACAGCAATACGTGACCCAGAATGGGAGGGAGGGATTATTCACCTGTGTGGATGCACCAAAAATGGAATCTTTTCTGTTCAAATTCACCTGCAACCAATTTTCCTTGCTACAATTTGCTATTGTTGTCCTCTGAGTGGTGGTAATTTCCTGTCTGCCCTCTCAAACCCTCTGAAGAGGTGAGGTGTTATAACAGCCAAGAAATGGCTGTAAATTTCATTTGTAGCAAAAGATGGTCGGACCCAATCATGGAACTTTGCCTCCTTTGTCCACATGAAAAGTGCAGACATATACAGTGGCTCAAATAAGCCAGAAGTACAACAGTTTATCTATGAGAACATGAGAAATGTGTTTCTGATAAGAGCAGCAACCCATCTGGTCCAGGACTGTGCTGTATGACAGACTCTTTAAGGTGCTCTGGTCTCTTCTCACACGCCCTTCTCTGACTGATTGGTGATGTTAGAAACTACATCCAAGTCCATTTCCTTCATCCTCTGTTGTTCACAAAGCTTTCCTGAACATAAAAAGACTGTTTTCACAACTTTCTGTAGCAAAAAAATATTTAGAAGTTCACTACCTGCTGAGTCAAGAAGTCCTCAAATCAATATCCTACTGGTGTTACTGAAAGCCCATTTGTCATCTTTTCACATTGTCCAGAAACAGAGACTTTTGCTCACATCCTAAATGCCTCTCCACTTCTGAAGTTACCTTTATTTCTAATGGACAGAGCAGCTGTTGTGAGTTTTATTCTTGTCTCAAAGTGATGATGTTTAGAAAGGTACCAGTGACAGGTGACAGTCTGTCAGTGTGTCCTCAGAGGCTGTAGGGTGACACATTTCACTGACACAACAGTCTGACAACATTCTTATTAAAGCCACACATCCATTCACAAACACTGGGAACCAAGGTGAGACACCAAGGTGTGCTCCTGCTCTGCCTGTCCTGAGAACTCTTCGCTTCCCATGAGGAGCAGCAAGAGGAGGTTTGGGCACGAAGTTTCTTTTGGTGCTGAACCTTCTCCTGAAACCAACTGTGAGGCTGTCAAAATACTAAACTAATATTTCACTGTGCTCTGAGCCTCATTTTCTGGTGTCTGATTTGGTAGCTGTCTGATTTTCAGAAGAATTGTGAGCTCCAAATCATATTTTGAGATAAAATAAATGCTTTGTTTAAAGTTTCCAAAGTGACAATGACTTCAAAACTGTATTCCTTAAATTAGATTTCCCAAATAATCAATTATATTTTCATCTATTAGTACTTTAGATTTATGATAGAAAAACAGTCCATTGCTTATGTCTTGGGGAAGTCACAATGGTTTCTTCATGTTTTTCATGAGAAACACAGATGTAAGATGGCTGAAAAAACATGAAGTCTGGTCAGTAATTATTAATTCTGCCTTCAAGGCCAAGCAGGCAGAAAATGCACTTAAACAGTGAAGAAGGCATCTGAAGCAGCCACTTTCCACTTTGCACTGTCAAAGGGACAGGGGTTCTTCAGGAAAGAAAACAAACTCAGAAACCCCAACAGAATTAATGTGTGATCATACTGAAAGGCTCCTTCATAATTCAGTTTCTAATTTCAAATGATTGATTTAGCAATAGAGCCAGTGTGAAAGTCGTTGACAGAACCATTTGCTTTTTGAAGCCACAATTCCATCAAAATGGAAATTATTAAAAAAGGAAGTTGATTTTCCTTTGACTTTTTGGGTTGTAGAGAAGAAAGAAATATACTTTATCCCATTTTTACTTTTTCAAAGTCAAATTTTATATGATTTCTTTTTCTATCTTGTGTGATAATATACAAGACAAAGTACAAGTGACTGATGGAACAACAAATGTACTTTCACAACAGAATTTCAAAATTATGGAGCATATCATGATTACATTTTAAAACCTGGTGCAGTTCCAATCTTATATCCTTTACATTATTTTGCAACTTCTCTACATAGATATATTCCAATATATAAATGAGATGGGAAAAGGGACAAATTACAAAACTCAAGATATTCTTTGTTTTGTTGTTTGTTTTGTTTCTAATTTCATCATGTGGCATTGGAAATGTTAAATTATTTGGAGATGTAACCCAGGGCACTCCGTTTCATTTTTTTTTTGGCAAATATTAGTAAGGCCAGCCTAAGTAAAAGACCATGGGCAGGGATACTTTCCACTTTTCCAAGTTGTTCCAAGCCCCATCCAACCTGGCCTTGGACACTTCCAGGGATGGGGCAATCCCTCATTATCTGCCAGCCCAAAAATTCAATGCTTTTGTGCAGTCTGAGTATTCTTCCCAGGACTCCTCACATGCATTCATTATGTAAAGCATATTTTTGTGTGTGTGTAAAATGTCAGAATATAGAAAATACACCACCTTTCACACAGAGGATTCCATACTTTCCCTTTATTTATGTTCAACACTATTCTCACAGCAACTGCTGCTCTCTGCAGAATGTGGGAATGGTCAGGATTGCAATAAAAGTAGTTTCACTGCTGTTAATGCTGCTGTGTTGGGCTGTTCACTTGTGTCAGTGATAATCTTATTTCACAGAAAAAAGCAAAATCTTGTCTAGTGCTAAAGACTCAATCATATTTATCACATACAAGACACAGCCCTAATATTTATCAAAAAAATGTGTGAGCACACTGTGACAAAGCTACAGCCACAGGGAAGATGCAAGGTTTATATATATAACATTTTTTACTCCTTCTTTATAGAATGCCCAAAACAATGATACAAAACAATGAAAAATATCATCAGTATAAATATATTTATGCAAGTATGTCTGTCCATTGTTTCATTGCATCCACCATTATCAAACTTCATTCTGGTCTGGTAGACCTAAATAGTTTTGCAAGAGATTTTGCAAAATAAATATGCAAATATTCTTCACCAATGAGGAAGGCAGCCACCTTTAACTGCTCAGGTACAGCTTTTGACACTCTTTGAATATGAGTGATACTAACTGCTATAATATGCAAAAATGAGTCCTTATCCTTTTCTTTAATATTCATATTTCATCTCATTCATCTGTTTCATCTCTGTTCTGCATAGATCACACATTTTAATGATAATACACTACGGATCATCTGTGGTGGTCCCCTTTTCTGCTCTCCCCCAGGACCCTTTGCTGACCCCGTTTCTGTTTCTGAGTAAACTGATTTACATGTGGAGCAACTGCTGACCCCACTGGAGTTCAGGCTTTTAACACAACCTAAATGCTGGTTTCTCTTCATATCTGGGGCAGTAATTGCAAGAGATGGCTTCACAAACAGCTGGCTCATCTCTGCAGGGCAGACAGCTGGAAATGGAAACCATTAGTGCTGAGGGGGAAGAGATAAGCTATTCACATGCAGATAAAGCCCTTGCAATTTCAGCTCCTTGACTAAGACCCTCACCTAGCCTTGACCTTTCCTCCTGGAGGATCAATCCCATTTGGGTAACAAGGGAACCAACAGAAGCCCTTAATGCCAAAGTTAACAATTCCAATGTTCTTGATTTATTTAAATTAGTGAACATTTCTTCAAAGACCCCACTTTGCCCTGTGAATTTCAGTAAGTCTCAGCCAGCAGACAGAATAAGAACCAAGTCCTCTGATTGGAGATTTTTTTGCATTGAATTTCAGAGACCAGAAGAACATTTCATGACACCTGTAGAGGATGTGCAGAGTCTAACAGAAGCAAATCAAAGATTCCAGGGTTTTAATTGCCAAGAATAAACATCTTATAAAAGAAAAAGAAGGTAAATGCATAAAATGATGAGGGTAGCCTATGGAGTTCATATTCACTTTTATCGTTGCATACACAAGTGGTACTGCACTGTTTTAGTTTACCAAGGCCAGCTAAGCAGCAGACTGGTTTAGGCACCATACCCCAGTCTAGGTCTCTTTCCTCAGTGTTCAATCCTTCTGCCTCTCAGGCAACACTTCAGGTTCCTGGAGGAATCAATTTGCCAGGCTGTAAATATGTGAGTGGTCTACTAGGTAGGATGGCTCCCAGCTGAAAACACGAAGACAAATGAGGAAAGAGAGAAGGAAATGAGCACAAGAGGTGGATGAACCATAAGGTACATTTTAGATTTGCCAGGAGTGGAGGAAGATATGCTTTTCTTTGTTCATAAATGAAAAGGAAATACTATTTTTTATTTGCCTTGCAGTAGTGGCACAAAAAATACTCTTTTCTAATTTCTCCAGCATCCTCTCCTTCTGCTTTGCTTACACTTAATTAGATTAACATCTTCTACTATAAACAGGCTGTCATTTAAAAATTAAAATGGCTACTGAGTATCATAATTTTCACTATTTTAAAAAGAGATTCTGTGGGAATAACTCTCTCAAATATGTTGCCTGTGAAAGTCTGAATAAAGGATGTGCATGAACATATATAAATTCACACACCTCAGCATATATGTACCCATAACTAATGCCTCTGATGTTTTTCTTTAGATGGTTTGCACAAAAGATTCTCAAAGTGGACTTGATGCCTCAAGGGTCTTGAATGGCTTTATGTCTTTATAATTTCATTTTACTTTTCTTAATACTGGTAAAGAAATAACGTTGCCTTAGGTGAAATAGCAAAGTTGTTACTTTGGGCTGCAAACACATGTAGATGCTTAGGAACAAGGTTCAGTGGTGCCCTGGCAGTGTTAGTTAATGGTTGGACTGGATGATCTTAGAGCTCTTTTCCAACCTTAATGATTCTGTGCCTCTCTGGACACAGATTTGAGTAGGGGTAGTTTTGGAGATTTCCATTCCTCCAACACCTCTTCCCTCTGTGCTGTGCCCCCTGAAACCACAGTTACTCATTTGATGTGGCAGCTTCCAACAAACCTGTAAGAGCTGGAGGAAGGGACCTCACAAACCTGGGAAGCCAGAGGAGCAAAGCAGCATCACTGCTCCCATCCCACCAGGGAAGAGAGACAGACAAGTGGTGGAGTAAATGGGAATACAGCCCCCCACAATTCCTCCTTCCCCTTCTTTCCCCCCTTTAACTGCAGTGGCTACAGGGCTGCTTCTTCTCAGGGTTCTCATTTCTCCTCTGCCTTTTAAAGCACAATTCTGGTTAATATAAAACATCTAAGCACAGTCTCCAAGCTGGTGCAGCCCTTTGTAGCCCATCTGCTGTGGTGCCTTTTCCCCCCCTGCTAATATTGCCTGGCCAACTACAAAGGTCAATGAGCAAATAGAGGAGCTTTCTTTACCTCAGGCAGGAGAGCTCATGCATTAAAATCCAGAGCACTGGAGTTCAATGTCTGCTGTCTGGCAGTTCAGCCACAAGCACATCAGAACACCTGAACCTCTTCCTCTGCAGAGGTGGCTTTAAATAATGATATATTCCTGTCTTGAAAGTCTCAAGGCCAAAGTCTATTCCTTTTAAATTCGGTGTCAAGGATCCTATTGATTTAAAGGAATTGGTTTTCAGCCATCAAAGTAGAAATATATGTCCTTACTGACAGGAAGAAATAGAGGGTAGGATAGAAACAGGAAGGGGAAGGATCCAGGATTTCAGCTATTCAGTAATATGTGCTGGATCCACCTTTGTTATTTGAATGTCAGACAAATGTTGTTTATGCCTTAAAGTGCAAACCTCATCAAGGTGAAGTCCAAGCATCTCTGTAAGCGTAATTTCTCTTGACTGTAGGAGGCTTCTTCCCATTTCATTTTTTCAGTAACAAAGAAGTTGACTGAAGTATTAGACTTAAAAGGCACAAGTTTGTTGGTTGTGTTCCAAAACTTTGTCTAGGTGTTTTAAACAGAGACAATAAAACAGAGGTGGAATTAAATAGAGATGGAATTAAAAAATAGATTCAAGTGGTACTTTTGAATATATATAAAAATGTTTTGTGTGTGCTTAAATACATAGAAGAATTTTTAACCTGAGTTCAGAGAGACTGCTTGTTTCAATAGACCCATGTGAAAGTGATTTTTCAGAATCAGATTCTCAGTCTGAACTCTGAGCCAAGGACTTGTCCTCACAATCCTTGTCTGTATAGAGACTAATATTATTTGAGTATTACATAAATAATAATTCACCACAAAGATTAACTGACTTCCATTAAGGATCCCACTTACTATTCAATAGGTGACTGACATTTAGTAGTGATGGATTTAAAACTCTTGAGATAAAATCAATTTGCTACTTGTAAAATTTTAAATTCCATTGCCCCTAAGAAAGGTCCACCAAATTCTAGTAATGTGGTCAACTATGATGGATGAGGTTTGCTCATGGAGGGGATTTCCATAAAGACTGTTTTGGTCAGTAATGTAATTTATAAATGACATCTGATTTCAGTATATTTTGTTTGTGTAAGTGTACATTGCATATTTTGTAACAATGTTGTGGTGGCGAAGGATGGAAACAGTTAAAATGATGGAGCAGGTTAAAAAATTTTCATGCCTAGAGATTAAGGATATAGGAAGACCAATTTCTTAACAGTGCTGAAAAACTCCTTCCTTTTATTATAATTCTTCTGATTTGTACTCCATGACTGAAGGTCTGAAGGAGTTGATCAGTCTGAGATCAAAAGCAGTTCAAATGTTTTGCTTCATGTTTATCTTAGTCACAAGCCAGTTGGTAAATCACAAATTTAGAGAAAAACCTAAAATCTGATGTGGAAGCAGGTATAACAGAAAAAATGCATTATGATTCTCTCTCAGGGCATCACTTTGTCTCTGGATCAGTGTTCGAGACACTCTCCAACCTCACAGTTCTGCTTTGTACAGAAAAAAAGGTTTCTTCATTTAAAGCGTCCTAAATTTAGCCCAAGTTAAGACTAAATATTGTTGAAACAGGGAAAAAAGTGCTGAGTAACACATTGCTGAAATATTTTGGTGACACAGAGCACAGATAACCTTGTAATACAGACAATAATGTCCACAGCATGAGGACTTCACCCTAAGGAGCATTGGGCTACAGTCCCACAGGGACAATTTGATAGCTTGTCTTTCTCATTGTCAATGAGCTATCCTATTTAATGAAATTTCTTTTCCTATTATAATTCACATTATTTGTTCTTAATTCAATTATTTCCTGTAAATATTTACTTCCATTCCAGCTTGACTGAACGTGGACATCATCCATTCTCTCTCTTGAGTCTTTTAGGTCCAACATGCAGACACCTGAACCATAAAACATCCCCTCAAGTTAACTCAGTAACACAATACAGGTGCTGAAAGACCTAAAGATAGACCCAAACTGATCATGTGTGATTATAGGCAATGCTCTGCCACAAACCTTTCAAGTGTTGTACCAAGAAAGACAAGCTGGAAATAGGAGGATAATTAGGCTCTTTCTTTAGCATGAGCACATTTCTGCAGTGCTGGAGTAATTGCAGCCCTGCTGTGATATGCAGAAACTTTCTCTGAAGGCAGAAAAAACGCTTTGGAAATTGTAGCCATTCAAGAGATCACTGGGTCCCTATTTCTGCTGAATTTTTAGGAGTATAAGCAAATATAAGTTTTAGGCAAGCTTGCAAAAATTAATATCGTCTCTGAGATTTGCAAATATTGCTCAGACTTATTTCCCCATCAGGGATTTTTTTTTACAAGCAGTTGTATAGTGTTAAGACTTATGGTTTGCAAAACAATTCTGGCATGCTAGGAACCACTAGGAGGTTTCTCCCAGGAAGTTACAGAGGTACAAAACCAATCCCAGAGTCTTTGAAATTCATGAGGTTCAGCTAGACTGAAGTATTTATACACTTCTGTGGGTTTGGGCACTACTGGTTGGCTTCATCTCATGCAACCCTTGGGAGGTAAACATTAGAAATAAAAGTTGCTCATTCAGAGTTTTCTTAGATGACGAGTATTCCTACAAGATCAACTGCCTCTCCTCATTGATTACTGAGAGATTTAAGGATTCTTTGCCCAGAGAAGCTGTGGACACTCCATCCCTGGAAGTGTTCCAGGCCAGGTTGGATGGGGCTCAGAGCAACCTGGAAGGTAAAAAATGTCTCTGCCCATGGCAGGGGGTTGGAACTGGATGACCTTTAAGTTCCCTTCCAGCCCAAACCATTCTAGGATTCTTTGACTGTAACTTTCTATTTTTAGTAAAAAAAAAAAAAAAATCTGACAAATAAAAGCCCACAGGCTACATCCTAAAACTCCACTGGTCAATAGTGAAGAAAGGGTTGCAGTGATCTAAATGAAAGAAAAAAGGGGCAAAGTGTAACATGTTTAAACTCTGATGTTTGCAGATGTCACAGGTAAAAGAATCCAGTTGTGTCTTAAAATTGCACCTCTAGAGTTAATAAGCTGAGTTTGATTCTTAAGACACCTGCTTTGATATAAGAAAAGCAATGAAGTCATAGTGATCTGATTTCTTCAGATCAAGATTAGGAATCCATATATTTACTAAATGATTCAAAAAGATTTGGATAAAAACCTAGTAGATAACAGTCTTGAAACAGGGCCCTGAAAATAAGCAAATGTGACCTGTGTGTACGTATTAGTATAATTTTATGCTCCATTTCCAACATGGATATTACAATAATATTTCACACAAATTATAGGTCAATTTTCACAGAGATGCTGCCCTAAAGGTGCATGAAATTGCATTAGGAGGGGAAATTCACATCGTATTTGGCAATCACAATTGAACAGAAAAGTAAGGTTTTAGTAAGCTCACAGCTTTGAAAGCGATGGTGAGTTTCATGGTGTAAAACTAATGTTCCACCAGAATGCACCAGCTGTAATTAAAATGGTTTGTATTGTTCCTCACTCGACGAAACCTTCTATGAATGCTAACACAGGCACCTGCCTTACCAGGGCTTGTGCAGTCTTGCTATATTTTAATTTTCCATGCCAACACACTTCTTCCTATGCTATTCCCCATGACATTGTAGCTTTTTTTCATCAGTATAAAAAACCTGAAGATAATTTCCGTTCATTCCTTTCTTGAGGTTTGGCTGTTGTAGCTGGGAAAAAGAAAAAAAAAAGAAAAACAAAAAAGAAAAAGAAAAAAAAAAAAAGGAAAGAACAAAACAAACAAACAAACAAAAAAACCCCAAACAAACCCAAAAAAGAACAAATCAGGCCAAATTCCCAGACCTCTGGCCCATGAAATGGACTGTCAGTGCTCCTTCCAATGCCCAAATTCACCTGGCCAGAATCCCTGTGCTCCATTCTTCTTATCCTCTGACTCCAGGATTCCAGATGGGCTTAATTAGTGAGAAACATCAGACACAAAGACTGAGATAGAATTAAGAGCAGATGACTTCTGGCTCAATTTCTCTGATTTTTTTTTAAACCCAGAATACATATTTCTGGGCAGCTGATCTATACCAACACTTTTTATATTCCTTGTGTCAAGAAAATTTTCCTCCACAGTTCATTATTTTTTGGTAGGTGCCACAAAGAGCAGCTGGCACCTGATTCTTTCCCTGTGGTAGATTTATCCTTATATTTGTCTGTTTACTATGTTCCAACTGATCTACAAAGGCCTGTTTAATTAAGGTCTATATAATTAACAGGGCAAATGAATGAAAAAGGGGAAATTCTAGGGATTTGTGGCACAATAATTGATAGAATTTTTATCACTCACTTTTCTACGTGACTCAGTTTATCTAATAAAATTTTAATATTTGAAAAAACAGTGCAAGAAGTTATCTCCTTGCATTCCTCGGAGGGCAATTTGAACATAATTCAGCTGTGGCAATAGAAAAAGAACAATTATCCTCACCTACATGGTCTCAGTGAAATGAGAGGTGTGATTTTGTTCAAAAAGTAATTGCCTGATGTAAATGGACTTCCTAGAGAATGCCACCCACACCCCTAATTTTGTGTTTCAGAAAACTGCTGGCGTGCAAACCACAGGAAGTCTGACTAAGAGTTTTAATGTCCCCAGATAACATCCACATGAACATAGTTAATCATTATTCAAATACTCTCAGCCAGAACTCAGATTTTCAGATGGCATCATCCTCGCCTTCTATCCCAGGGGTGCAACCATTACAAATTTAGGGAACAGATAACTAATGAAATGTTTATATCCATTTCAAGAGCATGATTTATGCTCACCTTTTTCATTCTTCTATCGACTGAAATCAATTGTGCAGGTCAGCTCTGAATTGCCATTACAAGGCTCACTGCTGTGAAATGTTGTGGACAGAAGGAGATCTCCTTGGAATGTGACAATCTTTCCATTGGTATTAGACTGCTGCTTTTGCTTCCTATGAAGAAATTATGTGTAAACACTTTCTTCAGGTCTCTTTAGGAGGCAAGTGATGTTAATCTTTTTTCTCCAGACACAGAAAATAATAGTTTTCTACTAAATGCTATGTAGGCAACTGGTAAAAGAACACAACTGAAGAAATTCATGCATCAGTATTTGAAATCTCATTAGCACCTTCCCTTCTCCATAAAAGTGGTGCATCTTTACACAAAATGTACAACAGTCAGATGCAACACTACAAAAACTTGTTAGCTGCATTTTGTGTCACTGGGTTTGGAGAAATCCTTGGAATACTGAAATAAATTTCTTTTTCTTTATCATTAATTTTATCAAAGGAGTCCCACTATGTTTGTCTTTATGCTCAGTGCTTTCCGAAACAATGCCCAATTCCTCTGCTCTATAATAAAAAAACCACAAATGGATTTTTTTTCTTTTATTATTTAAAGAACATCCTATAGGCTATGAGATCTACTTCACATAAGAAAACCTCACGTGCTTATAACTAAGACAAGTATGAAGGAAACCCTTCATTACATGCCCCTCAATATGTGCTTTATTTGGGGTATTCCCTTATTCCCTATGTATGGGCAATGTCACCTGAAAGTTCTCATGGAGTTAGGAAGTCAATGAAACAGAAGCTGGCAATATTATGACACTACAAAGCAGAATTCTGTTTTCAAATGCTGAACTGAAGAAAAATCTCAACCAGCACTTAACTCTTTGTTAATTAGTGGTTTGTTTTGACAGTTATAAACTGGTTTTGTGCATCAGAAGTCACTGCATTTTAAACGTTCCATAAAAATGCTAAAATTCTTGCCTCTGTCAAAAGGAAAAAAAAAAATTCTTAAATTTTGCTCCTTTATTAGAGTCTAGGCAGCCCAGATCCACAGCCTTTCCCGCACTTCCCCATGTGAGGCATTCTGCCACAGAAGATCAGGGTGGCCAGCAGAACCTGCTTTTCCCAAGCCTGTGCTGCAAATGAGGCTTGTCCTTCACGAGCTGTGTGACTGCATTTGAGATGATCCGTGGGGAAGCTGCTGCCTACTCTAGGACCACGAAGCTGCCCGTGCTGCCTTCATGCACTGCAAAGAACATCTCAGTGCAGCTCTGCTCCTTGGAGGGGCTGCTCACCAGGAACTTGCAGGAGCGGGAGCAGGGCAGCAGCGTCAGATGCCGGCGTGGCCACTGAGGCAACCGCAGCCAGGCTGAAAACAGCAAGTTTTGCACCCAGATGGAGATTTGCTCCACGTTTAAGTAGAAGCCTGTGCAGAGGGTTTCTAGGACCAGTGATCTGTGATCCTGCAGCATCTCAGTGCCCCGGCAGTGGACAAAACACAAAGAATATCCCAACTCTTCCTCCATGGAGCACGTGCACTCCAGCACCACACGGATGTCAGAGCTCCTCTCTGGGTGCTGCCTCAAAGTGTCCTGCTCCAGGATGAAAGAGTGACCAGGGGGTGGCCGCAGGAACACGAGCAGCTGGTAGAAGATTCTATTGTCAAAGATACTCCAGGATTCATGGCTGCCCTCCATTCCTCTCTCTGGGTAAATCTCTGGCATGAGAGTCCTCCTGGAAAACTCTCGGCTGATGTACAGCAGGTCACGCACCAGCTGCTTCAGGCTCCTGCACGAGTCAGGCAGCTCCTGTGCTGGTAACTGGGTGGATTCAGCCAAAAGCCTGGCACTGCTCCATGTTTTGTTGGGGTCTTGTTTCCTCTTGTTATTATCCTCACAGCTGGAGGCAAGCTTCTTTTGCCAGGCCAGCCAGCAGACCTCTGTGAGCATGGCTGCTGCACAGGCCCAAAACAGCCAGTTCTTAAACACATAACGGACAAGGGCTCCCTTCAGGGATCTGATGTGCTCAACCTCCTGCCACAGCTGGGCCATCTCCTGCTGAAGAAACTCCGTGCGCTGCTGCATCCGTTGGGCCGCGGCCATGTCGGCCTGTGGGTCGTGTGTCAGCCTGGGCAGGGTGGCCGCCACAGCCACCATGAACGCAATTGCCACAATCATGGCCTGTGAGAGCTGGGGGAAAGGGGCCAGCATAGATAGGAGCATGAGATAGGGGCAGCAGGACAGGAGCTGCCTGGTGTTGGCTCCCACTGTGACCTGTCCTCTGTGATGTCACAGCCACCAGAGCCACATCACGAGGTTGACAAGCCCCAGACTCCATCTCCACTCTCTGCTAGGTAGGCATCACAACACTGGATGCCAACAGACCCACAGGAGCTCACAGGGGGTCCCTTGGCAAAGGAGACAAACCCCTGAATGCCACCACAGAGAGCCCTGAGCTCCTCTGATCCATCCCCAGTGACAGAGCCCTGCCTGGCCCTGAGGGGATTAGATCTCTTGCCTTGGCATAGAAAACCCCCCTAGGCATTTGCTCCAACCCTCATCCTGCCCAGTCCAACCGTGGAACAGAGCAAAGGACTGAAAACATCAGATAAAAAAAGATTTTACTGACTGACAGAATCAGAAGGGAGCTTTGAGATCATGCTAAACTTTGATTAAGTTGATCCTGGGCTTATGGAGGATAAAATTTAGTATGTGTTTCTGCAATATCTAATAAATATCGACAATCAGCAGAGGCACTGACTTGCCTGCTATCTTTATTGCTAAGGCCAAGTTTCCTAGAACAAGGAAAGGCTTTGTGCAAGAGATAAGACAACGTATGAATGATACTGTGGAATGTGGATGAGCTGTGTCTTGAGCTCAAAGACTGAAGTTTAGCTGAAACCTGAAGAGGTCAGTGGCGGACTCTGACTGTCCTGAGGGGACAGAGCAGACCCACACAAGGTTTTACTTTGGTGAATCTGAATTGTTCTGGGCAGCTGTACAACAGATCTTAAATGTCAGGGGTTTCTTTGGTCCCACAGAGATGGGATTAGTAGAAGTTTCTATTTTTGCTGACTGCTTTTGGTCAGGAAGAAGTAGCTCACACAGAGAGACACATGCAGGTGACTGTGAATGTATCAGCCTGGAGATAACAACATTCACAGCGTGTAGAGACATCACAGCCCAGGGACAGGGGATGTGACCTGAGTAAAATCAGCCCTGTGATTTACAGCTGAAAGGTCCTCTGCAGATACAAAATCTGGGTGTGCGAGCTGAGCTCTGCTCCCTGGCAATCAGCGACAGGATGACAGGACAGAACCTTCAGCTGCAGCAGGGGAGGTTTAAGTTGGACATCAGAAGGAATTTCTTCACATTGGGAGGTGGTGGAGTCACCATTTGTGGAAAGGTTTAAGGAAAGACTGTATGTGGCATTCAGTGTCATGGTGGTGTTGGGTCATAGGTTGTACTCAATGACCTCAGAGGTCTTTTCCAACCTAATTGCTTCTGCGATTCTGAGGGGATGTTTGGAGTTACAACATTTACATTAAGTGGAGGTTTAGGGCATTCCCTGTCCAGTTTCCCCCACTGAAGGATGTTTGAGGGCTGTTTCACTGTTTAGACACAAAACAGTATTTTTAAACAGTGTTATGTGTCCTGTAGCTCTCTCAGATTTGGCACCATTAAAAATACCCTCCTTTCTTTCTTATTTTGATGTTTAATGCAGTTAAGTCTTTTCCCCAGTAGACTCAACAAAATGAAAAACCCATTCCCTTTTTTATTTCTATTTGGTAGATATATATGGATATACAATATATTAGCATTCATTAAATTGAATTTTATCTATTCGTACTCCACCCTCCTGTCTCTCCTCTTTCCTCTCAGTATCCATATTTATTGCATTAAATTTATCAGTCAACCTTGAATTTTATTGTGTCACCAAAGGAAGAATCTATTTCATCAATAGAGGAATTCATCAATCCTTCTGAGGGATTTTTCCCCATTAAGAAAAAGCATTTCCCCTGTAAATGCCTCCTTTTGGAGTGTTTCCAACAAAGGTGTTTCCAGAGGCCTGATTTTCAGCTGCTGAACACACAGTGTCACACCAGTATTGATATTTACTGGGACATTTTATAGCTTCTGCAGGAAAGGCTTTGAATGTGTCTATTTAAAAATATGTCATTTAACGCATTTTTCTAAAATGTCTCGCTAGAACTATATTCATCCTTCTAGACTTGATATTGAGGTAACTGGCCACTGGATCAAACTCATGAGATAAATTTACGAAAGATACTAACATGAAGAAGGAATTTGTCTGACAGAAAATGTGTGTAAGGTATAAGGGTAGGAACAGAAAACACCCTCTGCTCTGCCTGAAGCCCTCACTGATTCTGTTGCCATACTCCTTTTTTTCCATTTTAGAGCAATATAAATTAGAATTAGGGATGAAGTGACATCTGATTAGCTGCTATGAAAGTCAGCATTGAACGAACCTTAGAACTTACCCACAGAATGTGGGAGACCTGTCCCAGAGTTAGACATCCTAATTTGGCAATAAATGAAGCTCTCCTGATTTTCATAAACTCCAGACCTAGACTGAAAATTGTAATTATTGCAATTTCTTTTCATTTTAGCCCTAGTTCACTCATGCTTTATAATTTTGAGACTGTTATGGATTGAAAACATATCTTCTCAAATACACAAGCATTGTTGGTGGAAAATAAAATGTAGGCTAACCCTCAGTTAATTCATAAAGAAGAATCAGAAAACATAAAGATACATTGCAAAGCCTGGGGAGAGTGTCCTCAAAGAGAGATAAAAAGAGAGATCCCTAAAGGGTTTAAAAGAATGAATAAAACCAGAATGTTTCTGTCGCTGCCACAACATGATATGAGCAGTGATTTCTTCAGGCTCTCCGTCCTATCTCCTCCAGAACAGGATATTTTGTTTGCTTGCTTCAGTCCTTTGGGGTAACTCTGCTCTTCTGCTGAGTTTTGCCTTTTATATACCTGGTTTTACAGAACCCTGTCAAGGCTTTGTCTTGCATTCCTCTCCCCACTTCAGCTTCACATAAGGATCCATCTGTACAATTTCTTCATAAAGGCTTTTATTTAAGGGAACAGCTCCTACCCCACTGCGCTTTTTTGAAACAGCAGCTGTGCAAGTCTGGCCTCATAATTTTATTTAATTATCTTTATTTTGATGTGAAACATTAACTTAAATAACTCTGTTGGATATTTTTGTGCATCCCTAGGCAACTCTATGCAAAAAAACCTCCCAGCATTTAACACTACATCTATTTCTTCCCCTTTCCTGGATTCTAAATTCAGACCTTTCCATTTTAATCTGCCTCAGATTAAATTTTATTTAATATTTTATTACCGTATTTGCTTGTGTCTAGGTCATAACTTTTTCTAAGGCTCTATTTCATCACATGTATGGTAATGAAATGTTTCAAACCAATGTTTGCTCTTTGGATGGTGGATGTCTAGGATAGATGAAACAAAGCTTCCTGATGGAAACTATCTTCACGGAACTTGAACATTCAAATCCAAGCTGTTTTTTTTAATGTATTCTTAGATATAACTTTAATCTATCTATCTATCTAGTCACACACAAATGGAAACACTTTAATTCCTGTAACATCTTTTCCCTCATATTTCTCTTTTCTGATAAAAAAAAAAAAAAAAATTATTATTTTGCTGCTGGTGCCAGTACTTGGGGAGTTTTCTTCTCCTTCCTAAGAGAAGTTGATTTGGTTTTAAATCTCGTATTACATTCATGGCTGGCATAACTTCTGAAGATATTTTAAGAAATCTGTGTCCAAACAAAACAAAAAAACAGTGCATGTAATTCTAGACAACATATTCTGACATAACCACAGCAAGGAAAGAAGAATTCACTAGCAAAATAACATTTTTGCTCAATATCTTCCTTACAAGTTGTGAACAGCAACCCTCACAGCATTGATCAGTAGGCTTTGAAGTTATTCTCTTTTAGAGGAAAGCTTGTGCTGTCCATGGTCATGAAAGAATGGAAACAAACAGGCCCAGTGTGGCTGCAGGGGAAAGGGAAACCCTCTATTTCCCCTTGGAACAGTACAGAAATTACTTGGAAAAATATTGCATCCTGAAGTTTGGAGGGAACTGTATTATTACCAATGATAGATTCTTAAAATGTTTACATTCTTTCCTGTTTTCTGTTCATAGATATAGAGTACAATTACTTTTCACTGTCTCTGTGTGTGCAATTTTCTCCAGAATACATGTCTTGCAACTTTCAGCTTTCATGAGGAGTTAAATTATGTCTGCAAACTTTTTACATTTGTGCGGTTTGGCTCCCCCAACTCTCTCCAGACTCTGCTTTTCCCACACAGTAATTGCACAATATTGATGTTATTCTGCTGTTTTTCAATTCTAATTCTGTGCTGCCATACTTCAAAATACCAATTTGTTTCTTAACATCTACAGTGTATATGGAATAAGACTGTACTGTCAGCCAAGCTGTCCAAACTGATTTGCTCCTTTTCAGGCATTTTTGGTGTTTTAATTAGTTTAGTTCTTTACAGTGGATACAAACTTTCTCTTTTTTTTTTTTTTTTTTTTT
>VZSR01003371.1:2814246-2827125 GCA_013398615.1 Brachypodius melanocephalos
TGCTCTGAAATCAAAATTAAATGGCATTGATTAAATGCTGAATAGATAGTTTACTTGAGAATATATATGTTCAAAATAACTACTGTTAAATCATGATGAGTGAGAATGGAAAATAGAAAATCTTACAAAAGGAGATGGGTTGTTTTAACAGTGAAGAAAGCAAAAAAGCCATGTGGAGAAATAGAAATAGAGTGAAATAAGTGGTATATAGCAGTACTGTTGTTAATAATTCAAATTTTTAGTCATGAGAGCTGGTAATGGCACCATGAAGTAACATATACAGGCAGAAACATTGCCCTGAAGAAATTCTAGTCTGGGTTTAATGATAATCTGTTGCTAAAGTTAAGTGCTGCAGCACACAGAACAAGGTTGTTTTGTGAAAAGAAAAAAATGTCAATGGAGGAGAAAAAGCCTAAGGGAAGATATGTGAGACTGGGGACTGCCTGAGAGAAAGATGGGAGAAGAAGGGAATGCCAAATGAGGGGAGTCCCAAGGGCTAGAAAGAGAACTAAGGACAAAAGTGCAGTTGTGGAAATGTGCCCTGATATCCCTCCTAGCACAAGAAAGAGCATTTGAGAGGAAAATTTGTCCTTGATTTGAGTTATATTTTAATATATTTGATGGTTAAAGATGTATTTTTCTGCATGCCTGGACCCTGTTTTCTCTGGGAGGAAACATCTCTTCACACAGAGGAAAAATACACAGAAACAAGAGGAAAGCTGCAAAATATTGCAAAAAAACCTCAAGAAACAACAGCTCCAAGAAGGATAACTGGTTCATCCAGACCTTTATAGTGCAGGTTGAGCACATGGGAAAAAAAAAGCATCACAGTTCAATGCTCTGTGGAGGAGAGGGAGAAATGCTTTGGCATCTGAATCCCATAACCTGGAGCCCACACTACAGTCAGCATCCATATTGACCTAGGGAGTTGAAAGGCTTGTTTTCCCCTCCCACATTAACCCAGTTAACTCAGTGTTGATTTCAGACCACAAAACAGTCCTTGTCAAGGTGAAAATCCAACTCATGTTAAAAGTCAAAACTCTTAAGTTATTTTTTCAGATTCTGAAAAATTAAAAGGAAAAATCTCCTAATTAAAAAAAGGGAAAATCGTAGGTCAGTAACTGCATGGAAGGTCTTTCTTTGTTTTTCCTTTAGTCAGATTGAAGCTTTATGGTTTATGAATAAAAAAAGTATAATTTATTCGAGGGATACATACATGTGCAGGTATGTGCACACACTTTAACCACTAATTTTACCCTCTTGAGAGAATTTTGTTAACAAGAGTCCAAATTTTACTTTCATGAAACAACTCAACTTATAAGGATGGCTATGAGAAAATATTAATTAAATAAGATCAGGTCAGGTCTTCATACAAGCATATTTTCAGTGGAAGAGCAGGAATGATTATCCAACCAGTGAATATTCTTTCCATCAGTTATCTCTATGAAACGTCTTAAAATTCGTTTAGCTTCAATGCACAAATTATTTTGATCTTAATAGGTTTTACACACAGTAGGAGATAAATATGAGTGCTGTTGATTCCTACCCTAGTAACACAGTACATTTTATAGAATGTTATTTTAACCAAATTTTGACTTTGAGTCAGCACAGAGGGAAGGAATTGTTTGGAGCTATGAGCAGGGAGACTCTAATATCAAACTCACAGTTTTTTCATTATTAAAAGAAAATTCATCTGAGAAATCCTAACAGACACTCGAGTTTTGCAACCGGATTTTCCCTTGGTCTTATTTTCACTGCAGGTGCTGCAGAGAAACGAACTGAAATAAAGACCTCCTAAGGGAACAACTGTGTTTTTTCAGGGGTAGAGGATGGCTTTTACATCATCTCTCCTCTGGGTTCCCCTTCTTCCATATTCTTATTAATGAGCCCCCATTTAGCAACAGAAGTTGTTAAGTGACTGGTACGATGTCACAGGACAGACAAATACCTGACAAACCAGACTTCTGCTTGAGCAAGCTAAAGACTGGGTGAAGATAATCTTGATTCTCAGATGGTGCTTGAATAAAAGCACTGCTCCTTTTTCAGGTAAAAAGGTGAGCAAAGCACAGCTGTTCAGGACAAAGCACAAATACAGACTGTGCAAATCAGTACAGTACGGCAAAAAGCCCTGGGTGCTGCAGAGATATCAGTGTCACCAGCAGAAGGTTTGATCTTTAAATCTGTTTGTCAACAAAGGGAATAAATTCAAAAGAATCCTTATTTTCAGCATGCAAATCCTGCTCTATGCAGCCTTAGCAAACAGTCTTTGTAACAAGTGTGTCTTGCATTCCTCTTTCATTTATTCCCACCATCAGGGAGAAGAACTTATGCATTTGTATCATCATCCTCATATGGAAAATAATATAGATGTGTTCAATAGGATCCATTTCCCCAAACCTGCAGTGGTTAAATTTTAAAAATATTGTCACACTCTTTTTTAACTTGCTTGGAAAATAAATTTAGGAGGAACATGAAGAACATGACCCCCAGGGATGTCAGCCTGGGGTCTGCACAGCTGACACAGTGAGCATGGTGTCTTTAGAAGCTCGTCCATTAATCCAGTTTTAGAAACTTTGAGTTTCTTCCTTTCTGAAGGAGGTTATACCTCAGGTATATACCTCAGGTTATACCCTGAGGTATTTTCTCCCTATCAAACATTAGAGAGTAACAACTTACATTTCCATTATATAAAAGAAAAAAAATTATTTATTTGTTTAATTTGTTTCTAAAGATTTTTCTTCCTTTTTCTTCACTCTTTTTTTTTTTTTTTTAACCAGAATCTGGAGTTTGACTTTTCACCCAAAACAAAGCAAAAGCCCTTGATCCTTTACAGAAGTTAGTGGCACATGTCATTTAACATCATCTGAGGTCCTGCTCATCTCCTGTGTGATCCAGATGGATCCACACCACTGAGTCAGCAGAGCCAGGTAGATTTATGTCAAGTGAGTTTTCCTCTGATCCAAAGCTGTGCAGCCTGAGTCCATTTCAGGGCTGGAGGATAGAGGTAAAACAAGCTGAACAGTTCCATCACAGACTGTTATTCTCATGGTAGTTCTTTATGTTGCCAGATGCATAAATAAATACTTTTTTGTAACAACGTGGAAAGTGACTTTTCCTTTCAAAAAGGAAGGTGCTAACAGAGTCTGTAATATAGTTACTGCTTAAAAGGTAAAATTGGTGCACATACACGACTGGATGGAACATTTCCAGCCTGAATTCCCTTCCCAGACTCAGGGAAGCATGCCTCCCTTTGGAAGAGCAGTGATCTCCCTTTGGCACTGGAGTGGCTCCCACTTTTCTCTCAAAGCCAGGCAGGGACAGTGCCACCACCACTCTGTGCCAGCCCCATGGTTAGAAATCCCAGGACAGAGGGCTGTGGATTTCCCCGAGGCAGTAAACAATTCAAAGCACAACTTCTCCCAGTAAGGAGAACACATCAATTTCCTGCACAGGCACCAGGCTGGACCAAAGATGCTTTTCATCCCTCCTGTACCACACTGCTACTAAAAAAAATCAAAATTAAAGGTGAAAAGATGAAGAATTTCCAGACAAAACCAGAGTAACTCTGGAACCTCACAGCTAGCACTCCCTTTCTGGGGATGGCACTGTCAAACTCTGCTACCAACACTGAATTAAACAGTCTTTGAATAAAACATGTGAACAACATCAGGAACAACAACTCAGCCCCGTGGGAGTCGCTGCATCACTGGACTACAAAATCAAGCTGCTTTTCCCCTGCATCTCCCAGTGGCCTCATGAATCTTGCACTGCTGAGCACAGCAGCCCAGCTCCTGTGTGTGTCTCCACACACAGCTACACACTCTGCAGGCAAGGCTGGGGACAGACACCAGAACCAAAGGAAACACTGATTTCTTATAGAAGTGCTGCTGATTTTTCTGCTCTGCAATAATCCCTCACACAGGACCCTGGTGTGTGTCCAGACTTTCCTCTTATGTTGATTTACTTTTCACATTTCAGCTACAATAAGGGGAAAGATTCATTTTTTTCCAAGTATTTCTTCCCAGCTTCATTAGATTGCTTCAATTTTTTTAATTGACATTTTTAATTAATCTATTTCTCAAAAGTATCAGCCTCTCTCTATATGTGGCTTATTTGAGTGCTTCATACTGACAGAATATGTAAATAACTCATCTAACCTCGTGTCAATCTTGGCAGAGGAGGGCTGCACTCAATAGTTGATGTATTTAATAGCTGTTTTTGTTGCCTGCATTTCTTATGAAAAGAGATCACAGGATGCTAAGTGATGTCAGTAAATGTTTAAGAGAGTGATATTGTATTTGAATTATCCCATTCCATATTGCATTGGTCTATTGAACATCCAACCCAAGAAAAAAGCCTGGGCTCTACATTGAGTCTTTGTTTCCATATTGATGGGATTTTTTACCATCTCATTCCTTTGTAACCTTAGAGCAACCTGTTTGTTCGTTTATTTATTTTATATTATTTTATATAAAAAAAATCAAGAGCGACCTGATTATTTATTTCTTTTATAATGCCAATCAGATCATTACTCACTTGTTCTTGCCTTCATGGAACTGAAGGGAAATCTCTTGTTTCTAAAACTTATCTCCATTAGTGCTGGTCAAAACTTGTATTTTCCAATAGTTTTTTTTTTAACAGGTAAATTATGTAGACATACTAAGACATACACATAAATATTTCCGTGTAAATATTTTTTTAAATGCTCAATGGTCATTGATTTAGAAATATTGGATCAAAAATAAAAATAATCTACACACACACACAAACTCTGAAGACAACAAAATCTAGAAGTAATTTTCCAAAATGAATGCTATTCCTAGTACACATTCTAAATAAATATGTATTGCCATTTTCTGAGTAGAGCAGCATTTCTCCTGTAATACACTTTTCCATGCTGGCCAATAAGTTTCTGCAAGATGATGTTTTGTAAATAAACTAAAATGTAAAATTATTTTTGACACAACTGTTTATTAAACAAAATTTGTGGTATACTTTGCAGTATTAGAAAATATCTGTATGCTCTTAAACACTACAAGCAGCAGCCCATGAGACAGAATGTTCATTGAATATTTCTTTTGTCTTCTGACCTCCTGTTTTCCTCCTGCCTTTGTAAAATACTGAATGCTTTTAAAACTTGGACACTTTAGAATCCCCCAAGCAAAGACAAGGAAAGTGAATGTTTATTGGGAAAAAGGTGAATGGCAGTATTTTAATAAGGATATTTAAAGTGCTTTAAAAGGGAAATAATGTCTCACATTCCAGCTCGAAAGCAAACTTCTGCCTAACAAATAGGTGTAGGAACATTTCCCCATGTTCCTTGTCATGATCATCTTGTTTCCAAAGCTTTTATTATGTTTTCCTCACAGGCATCTGGGACTGGCATCAGGTAGTGCCAGAACCATCTTCCAAGGCATGTCCTGCAGATGTCACAGGATGAACCTGATATATCACCTGCAAAGCAGCTAAATTTCCATGTATTATTCTTCATATTAATGGCAATAATTTTCAGCATAATATGCCTTTTGAACTCTCATATATCTGATAGGACTCAAAACAGGTAATTCTGCATTGCAGGACTTGGTCATTCACCAGCAGTTAAGGTGGAAGAGTGATAGAGGGGGTGGATAGGCAGGCCTCAAGAAAAACATAGGTAAAAAGTAGAACTCTGCATATTTGCTTTGCCATAAGCTTGAAATACAGAAGCACCATGTTCGTCTCTGTAAGGATTCCTTAGCCTTTAATCCACGTTTGATTTACCCAAACTGATCACATTTATATGAAAGGAATAGAAGGCAAGTATCTGGTTTAACAATTTTGAAGGGCTTTTCTTAAAATATAACACTCATCTTAATATTAACTATCCAAGCAGTTTGACATTCATTCTTTCAAACATGTGCTCCAAAGTCTTAATCCTGCAAACATGTAAATTTCTTTATTCCTGGAGGTTACAGTGCACACGTGGAGAGACGTTCTCTGCATCAGAAAGATACAAAGGGCCACAATCCTGCTTTGAATAAATTTTTGAAGATCCATTTGTTTTTAAAAATTAAGGGACTGTACCCCCCTGAAAGAGTGAACCACAGCTATAACCTTGTAGAAGTGGGCAACTGTGCCTTAGTAAGTGATAGGTGCTCATCAGGTGAGCTGCAGTATCTCACCTCTCTGCTTTTTTGTCTTTTCCCAAATGCAAAATAAGATATAGAAGCTTAAATCCCTGTCCCTAACCCCTAGGCTAATGCATTTTATCTGTGCATGCTGTATACATGCACTCAATTACCACAGTCCAGCTGATGAGTCCCAACTCATTAAGTCATGCTAACTCAATTGTGTCCAAGTTGATGATGACTTGTGAGGTTCACTGGCATTGAGTTTCTGCTTGAGATAGAAACTCCTGGATAATAATAAACAGCAGTGAATAAAATGTTCATGGCTTCATCTGATTGGACTTGTTTCTGATGCTCTGTGGAGTCTCCATCTGAACCAGCTGCCTCAGACCCTCTCTGTTATCAGGGAAGGTCCTGTCAGCTGAGTTCCTCAGGTTTATTTTGTCCCATCTCCTGGGTGAAACAAGCCTCCTGCACAGTTAATTCATCCTTGTTCTTTTCCTATCCTGGCAAACACCTTCCATATTCCACCTTTTATTTTGACCCTATTCCTCTTCCAGGGATGATTTCCTTTTGAGTTTTGTCCTCAAATACATGCACTCATATTTGTTCTGATGATATTTTCAGTTTGTGGTTGAAAACTGAAGTCTGAGTGCTGTCTCAAGGTTTTTCACCACATTTCTAATTGTTGTTATCTACTTCCCACTTTCATTTTGCTGCTGCTAGAACTAAGGCCACATGCAGAGGGACTCTGTGAGAGAATTCAGCTAAGTTTTGCTTTCTCTGATGAGCAATGCTCTTGCTATAAGTGCCTGTCATCACAAGCCTTTAGAAAATATATCATGAAAACAGGGAGTGACTGGGGAAAATTAGAAACAAAATAAAAGACTACAAGTATATGTGCTTCTAGTTTTAGAATTAGAAATTGAGGAAAAGGCCTTATATAATACATCAAAAGACTTTTATATAAGTGATTTATTTGGTTTAGTGTAAGTGATTTATTTGGTCTATTTTTGTTCTAGGCTTTCAGTGTTATAAATAACAGCAAGATCTCTTTCAAGCAGAAATACAACACACACCTTGCTAAGACAGAAACTTTCCCAATTCTCATGTAGGAGAGATGAGGTGTTGCTGGATGTAAGTCATAATTCTGGCACACTGACAAGTATTTCTCCAAAGATAGGACTTGGAAACATTAATTTACAGCTTTGGAAGTTAAAAGGTAGTTGCAAGTATAGAGAAGAGTTACTTCTCTTCCAAAATTCATCCAGATTCCTGCCATAGTCCTATCACAAGCCCCACAATGCCAGATTCTCACATAACATGTCCATTATCATCCAAGCTGCCCCTTGCTTCCTCACCCAGGAGCGGAAGCTGTGTTGGATCACCCACAAAGCACACACAGGAAGAAACAGCAACAGCATCTCTGATGGAAGAACAACTCCCTATGCCAGCTGCTCCCTAATGAATAATGACATTAATTATGCCCCTGTGGGGTATACAAGGCTACTTTTTGCTTCCCTGTCTCTCACATGTGCCCACAGTGAGAGCTGTTGGTACAGGGTGACCTTGGTCTGTGAAGTGTCTTCTTAGAACCAGTTCCTGCACAGGTTCTTGCATCTATTAAAAATTATTCCTACTCGGAAAGAGGCAGTTTTTTCCCTCTCATCTCAGGTTATTAACAAAACACTTACAATCAATACAGCCCTAGAGCCCCTTTTAACTGTTTAATTTGAAAATCAAGGAATTAAAAAAGATAATTTCAGAAGATGCTTCTGGCCTGTGCCTGGAAGTGTTCAAGGCCAGGTTGGATGGGGTTTGGA
The DNA here is from genome assembly GCA_013398615.1 of Brachypodius melanocephalos. Lineage (NCBI taxonomy): Eukaryota > Metazoa > Chordata > Aves > Passeriformes > Pycnonotidae > Brachypodius > Brachypodius melanocephalos. The sequence continues at coordinate 2,822,177 of VZSR01003371.1, forward strand.
GCAACCTGATCTAGTGAAAGTTCCCCCTGGTGATGGAAGGGGTTTGGAACAAGATGCTTTTTACAGTCCCTACCAACCCAAACCAGTCTGTGATTCTATGATTCTGTTCCCACTCTGGACAATCCCCAAACATATAAATATTTAGTGTCTTTTCCATGCTTTCACTTAACAGAAGAAGGGTTTGCAGCTGTTCCTAAGAAAACCAATCCTCGTGTATCTGGATTATTTTGACATCACATTAAAGGGAAAACTTGAAGCTCAGCCACACTGCTGAACACAAGAAAATCTGCCAGGTGGAGCTTCACAGAGTGAAAGAATCACAAGTACAACTTCTCACAAGTCTGGCGGCTATTTTCTGCTCTCCAAAAGGTTTTTCTGCACTTCAAGCCTGAAATGTGATTGTTGTTCTCTGGAAATGTTTGGGGGTTTTTTGTTGGGTTTTTTTTTGTTTTGTTTTTGTTTTTTTGTAGTTCATTAACAAGGTGAGCTGGCTCATATAGACTATAGAGATGCCTTGGTGGAAGAAATAATCTAATGAGGTTGATGGTCTCAAAGAAGATTGTGTTGAGCTAAAGAGAAGCAGGCCAAGTGAGTTTCTCATTTTCTGAAGCACATAACTAATGTGTATAGATTTTCTTTTTTACTAGTTACCTTGGAAAAATAAACAAAATATGACTTAAACTGATGATTTTTTCCCTTTGTTTTCTTAGCAAATTTAAAGTAAGTTTGAACAATTTTTTTCCCAGACAAAGTTAAATATTTTCTCTTCTTTGGATGTCTCTTAAAAATGAATGTCAATGCATTTTCAGATAAAACCATTTTGAAATACTAATGAAAACACTTCAGTTAAAAATGTCAAAATGAAGACATTTATTTTCCTTTCTTTCTTTCTGTGATGACATTTGAAGACAAAAGTAAAATGGGAAATGAACTGTGCTTTCTTAGCTTATTTTGTAATTGGCTGACACAAGAGTTTACACCTCTTTTCCACCATTGATTTGAAAGGCCTCTGATGATGATTTTCCACAAAGCAGATTATAGAGAAGAATGCAACCAATGTATCTGAGAAAATTTTGGTGGGATAGAGAAACTCAAAGAGAACAGAGACCTCTGCTAGAATGTTTCTAAATGATCACAAGCAAATATCATCTAAATGTGATTAAATTCTTACATATTGATACACTGTGAAAAATTTAACTCAACCTCTAAGCAAATGGTATCTCCTTAGCAGCTTTACCTGTTCAGTTTATTTGCTGGTGAGCTAAACTACAGATTAGGAGCATCAACAAGCTCAAAGGCCATGCTGAGGTGAAATAAGTATCTTTATAACCTGATATTTAGATTTGAAGAGAGTGTGACAGGGAGAAAACAGAACAAAAAGTCTCAAAGGAACAATAGAGCTTGTTTCCAAAAATATTGATCCAAGCATTGTTTGAAGTCAGCTTGGCTCAGGCAGGTGGCTGATGAGCTGAAGGATGGTGCACTGTTTTGACAGGAAGGCAAACATATCAGTTTAAATTTAACAATCCCTCTACTCAAGTTGTCAGTTCAAATCTTTCTTATGCCATCGACCTGACATTAGATCAATAAAATTATGATATTTTATGGCACATCAGTGGCATAGCAAAATGTTGATTGAAAATCCTAGAGGGTGGAAAAATACCAGAAAGCATATATTACATATGTGGGTTTTCTTTTGGGTTTTTTGGGTCTTTTTCTATAGTAATGATCTCTTTTACACTGAAGACATTAACTGGTTTCATCGTTGCCATATAACTTTATCTAGCAGTTACTGACATTTTTTAGGGGATCATTTCTGACTGAAGAAATGTTGACTAGCTCTAAAGGAGGCCAGTTAGCTGAACCCATTACTTTTTTTCTGAATATACACATTGAAAAGTATTTGTTCTCCTTGACTGTTTCACTTCAATCTTATTTTCATCTATTATTTCTATGTGTGAGAAAGCATTATTACAATTTTTCTTAAGTGTAGCTCGATACTCGCTCTATGCATAAAACTAAATCTTTATGAATGATGCCAGAAGGTAGGTTAAAATGTTATATTTTTAACAGTAGTCTCAAAGTCTAAATGGGAAAAAAATAACCTTATTTGAAGACTGACCATAAAACTCCCTCTTCTCAAGACAGCCTAAACTAGTTCAAGTTTAGAAAAGTACACTAAAAAACCCCAACTTTGTAAGACATATACCTGGCACAATATAACTTAAATGCAGAAAAACTTTTGTCTTTTTTGGTGAGGCTAAGAAGGTGTAACAGTAACAGAGGTCATATTTGGTGGAGTCAAAAATTTGATTTCCATCACCCTGAGCTTTTTTTGTTATTTGAAAGAGTGCACCAGAGTCCACATTTTGGACATTGGGAGGTTCTATCTATGGCAGCAACTTTCCTATTATCTGTGTAATTACTTCATAAGTTACTCTTCCAAGAGCTGATGGGGAATGACGGGTGCTTAGTGGTGTGATTTGCATAACCTGTTGTGGGTATATGCACTAGGAAAAATTAAACACATTTATAGACAGCACTGGTAACTTTGTCCAGCCCCATAATTACAGACCCTGGAGTGCCTAGTACAGCTCTAGCCATCTGGTCTAATGAATCCCTGCTTGGATCATTGTCCAAATAAAGCAGTCTTCCACTTCATATTATTTCTAGGAGAGATATCCCCTTAGAGTGCAATATCCCCATCTGTACACTGAGGATCTTCTGAGTGAGGGAATAGTCATTGAAGAGCTGATGTGCCAGATTAGATTGAGACTGAAATTATGGATTTTAAAATTTTGTTGCAGTTTTGCAGAGCTTGATTTGAACCACTCAAGATTAATCACATGTTTCTCCATGATAACTCTTCTGACCACAACGGCATGTCATTTTCAGTATAAAAATATCAACCGTGGCTCCACAAGAGGCTAAAGCCTAAAACATAGCACAGCAAGAGAGCATTCCAGGGAATACTACCTTTTTCTTATGCCCAAACTCCCAGAGTGTGCTACTGGGAATACTGTGTCTCTGGCTAGTGCCAGAGACAGAAAACATAGATATTAGATCTCACCAACCATGTATGTTCTCAAGATGGATTTTTCCAAATGGCCCCAGGGAGGTCAAAAAGTAGAGATAACTGAAACTAAATTGAACTCTTGATTTGAAAAGCTGAGAAATGCTATTCAATGTGTTCCTATGATATGTGTGTGCACTATATGGGTCCCTGCATAGATGCAGATTCATATTATTCTTATTACATTTGAATTGCCCTGTCCCTAGTGCAGGACATTGAACTTGTTGAACCTCACTGTGTTCTTGCCGTCCCATTGCTCAAGCTTGGCCAGGTCCCTCTGGATGGTCCCTTCCCTCACTTGTGTCACCTGTCCAGATCAGCTTCCTGTCAGCTGTAAAGGTGCTGGGGGTGCACTGGATCTCACTCTCTGTGGCATTTATAATCACATTAAAGAGACTCAGTGCCATGGGAAGGGTCCTGAGAGGACACCCCTCATCCCTCCCCTCCAGCTGCACATGGATCACTGACCACAGCCCCCTGGCTGTGTCCATTTGGACAACTGCTCCTGCACCAAATCCCCTGACTTTCACAGCCAGGGTTCTCTAATGTGGAGATCAGGATGTCGTGTGGGACTGTGTCGAGAGCCTCTCGGGAGCCTGGGCACAGCAGGGCATACATATCTGGATGTCCAGGGGCTCTTCCCTACATACACAGCCATTTCCAGACAAATCCAAGTGGTTCCAGTCTTCCAGGCATGCCAGGTATGGGTCTTGGTGACAGAGGGACCTTCCAAGGGCCCTTGGTGATAAGGGGCCAGATCAGCACTGAGGGGCCATTGTGACACTGCAGGGTGGTCACTGCCCTGACCCACAGGGATCTTCTTGCAGCAGAGGCATTCTGCTCCCTCATGAGGAAGCAGCTCCCTGGAGAGCTCTGCTGCAGAGGAAAACAAAGATGGCAATGAGAAGGCAAACCCCAACTCGTGGGGCATCTGCCTCGAGTGGGGCACAGCCACAAGCTCTCAGAGCCTTAGGGCTGCCCTGCACCCTAGCACATCCAGGAGACACACACCACAGACAGGAGCTGCATTCCTGTGCGAGTCTCCTGCGTGGCCTCCACCGGGGTGCAGAGGCCCAGAGAGCCCAGCAGGATTGGGAACACAGCCTGCCTGTGCCAGCTGCCCTGGGACAGCAGGACCCAGCACAGTCATTGCTCCATGAGACAGAGGCTGCTCCGGAGCTGGAGATGAGGAGCCCAGTGGGCAGCTGCACATCTCAGCAGATCTGTGTGGGGCACAGGAGCCACATCCCTGTACGAGTCTCCCACGCGGTCTCCACTGGGCTCCAGCAAAGGCTGACTGCAGAGCAGGAGCAGGCACATGGCAGACCTGTGTCAGCTCCTCTGGGCTGGCTTCCAGGGACATGGTGCCACAGGCAAGTGTCAGAGCAGGACCCAGCAACGTCCCGAGTTCAAAGGGGGAGGCAAAACCTCCATGGCACATCTCTGCCACTGCCTGCAAAGCCTGCAGAGAATCTGAGCACCTTGTCCCAGAGGGAGCCCCCACAGGAGCTGAACACCAGATGTCCAGCCCATGCAGAGCACACACTGACCCTGCTCAGGAAAGCCAGCCCCATTCTCCAGAAACTGGAGAAAATCCCCAGCAATCAGAAGGTGCTGGACTGGCTGGAATCAAATTTTCCAACACAGTGTGGGGCCTTGGCCAAGGGGGAGCAACAGGGGCAAGGTAACAGCCCCCAGGGGCTCAGCCAAGGGAAGAAAATCAATGACAATAAACTGTCCCAAGAGGAAGACAAGAGACACCAAGAGCTTTTCCATAGGGAAGATGACAATATTGAAGTGTTGTCTTGAGGAGAACAAGAAAGCATTGTTTCAAGGGGAAGACAGCAATGACAAAGAGCTGTCCCAAGGGGAAAAG
>VZSR01003371.1:2827225-2875694 GCA_013398615.1 Brachypodius melanocephalos
GAGCCCTGACACCTTTGACCCATTTTCAGAAAGGTCTGAAAGAGCAGACTGTGAATGACAACAAATTTGCATAGAAAGCAGGAAACCTGTCTCCAGGGCAGGGAAAATCCTCCATGCAAAGGACCCCCCTCAAGCCTGGGCAGTGCTCCTCAGGACCCTGGAAATCCCATCTGGATCAAGGCTTGAACCAAGAATGAGACCACCATCAGCCGGAATGACACTGGAATCATGACTGCTGATCTCTTTGGCTCTCTCTCATTTTTTCTTTTGCTTTCTCTCTCTCCCTCCCTTTAACTAATCTCTTCTCTCTCCCTTCCCTTTCCCCTACCCCTTTCTCCCAAATCCCCTGACAGATATAGATAGGCTAGCTTAGGGACCAACATAGCCATAGCCATGCCAATTATGCAATTTATTACTAAAACTTTGTGAGTTTTTGCAGCTCAGACCCTACGACATTTGTTGTTCCTTTTGATCATGAGCATTTATGAATCTTGGGTGTTTCCTTCCCCCTGAGGGTGGATTCACAAGGGGGTGGGTTTGCCACAGACACACTAATCAAAGTTCTGCCTCAAGCACCTTTCCTTGGGGTGTATTTATAAATCTCCTGGACCAGTTTGTCCCAGCTGACTGGTAACACCAGTTCACATCCTGCAAGTTGCATTCCCCCCTAAGGACAAGGGCTAACTGGTTCAGGAATGGTTAGTTGTGTTCACGTCAGTGTTTTTTCTTGGTGGATTTTCCATTGCTGTGACAAGCTAACAGGAGCCAGGCTTTACATTTTCATATAGGCTTAACACAGACACAAGCCCTGCCAAGAAAATAGGGTGAAATTCAGTCACTATTTAAGTTAGTGATGAAACTCCCACTGATTCCTCTAGATCACATTTTCTTCCCTGAACTTTTCTGCTTTATCCCAGTGATATGATTGAAGACAAAGTAAGCAGAATGTTGATGCCTGGCTTTATAACTAGACCAGCTTTGGCTGCCACAGCAGCTGCTTTTTACCTGGCCATCAAAGCACAGGGCAGATATAGGAGTCAACAGACTCAGGAAGTGACCTGTGTCATATCCTTGTCCTCACTGTTGAGCAAATTCAGTGACTGGGCATGATTCAGCTCACAACCTTTCTGGCCCTTTCTTTACAGTCTATATTAAACAAAATATGATCCACACAGTAAAGCTGGAGTGGATTTGAAATTGGGCTGTACAAGTTCACTCACCACTTATAAACCATCTGAAAGCGTGCCATTTTTCCTCAGCACTTGACTGTACATTTATCCAGAAAATAGATGTACTAATCTCAGGTCAGTTAGAACAAAAATTGCTCTTTTAGAAAGCATATCTCACATTGAACTCTCATTCACAGTTTATATTTGAAAGCAAGGAATCTAATTTTTATGTGGCTGCCTGGACAGAGAGTGCATTTAATTGGATCATGAGGATATTTTCTCACAAAATATTTGACCAAAATACTAGCAGGGGGATTTTGAGGAACTGGATGCTGAAGCTGTTTCTGTGACCATGCAAGAGAATTTTCTCTGATGTACAGAGGCATTTAGCAGTGTGAGGACAACATCACATATTTCCCTGTCATACCTTTCTTTTGGCATCTGATTTTGACCACAGAGACACAATACGGATCCAAAGACGAAATTTGTGCCCGACTCATTAGCACAGCCACTTTCATGCTCTGAAAATATATTGTCTCCCATTTCTTGTGGCAGCTGGATGGCTGCCACTAACAAGCAGTTGCTTATGAAAATCATTTCTCCAAATGTTCTTAAAAGAGAAAAAGCAAAGTATACACTGGCAGAGTTTTCATTTCAGACATTCAAATCTCAGGGCAATACTACGGCTTAGTGAACAAGAGAAGACACATCTGTAATATACTGTAGCCCACATTCTGTCCCACTGGCAATTCATTTTCTACCATGATGGCTTTTCCATTCCAGTTAGTGGTGTGAACAAATAGGAAAAGGGCATCAAGTTATTTACTGGATGTGACTCAGAAAGCAGAATCAAATTTCACAGCCAAGGAAGAACAAATGAGAAGCTGATAAGGAACAATTTTCTTGGGACTCTGTGCTGAATGATGGTTTCTTCCAGACCTGTCCCTCCTTTGGTCTCACAGATACATTTATTTCATCTGATTTACCTTACCCTTTTCACTTCTTACCTTGTCTCTTCAATTTGCACTAAATTCAGGCCTGTGAGATATATTTCAGCAGCTGATTCCTTTGTTATTTTTACTTGAATGGAGAGACAAGTGCCGAGCATGGAGAGAAGTGCTGCTGTGCACACACTATCAGAGCCTGCTACAGTAGAGATAAATGATTTCCCAAGTTAATTAAAACCCTTCTTATTCCATCACCACATGAAAAAGGTAAAATTCAGAAATAATACAGACCATCTATCCAGAATATTTAAGGATTTCCCAACCCTCATCCTAGCACAGTCTCAATAATTCAGTTTTTTAACTTGTTGGATTCCATGAGATTGGTTATTCCTTAGGCACGAGACTAATAAATACTATTAATAATAATTAATGCATGTAAAGCTTTCTTCAAAAAGATAGTTGCTGTAGAAACATTAAACTGTTCATATATACACAAGCATTATTGCAACATATTTAATTTGAAAATAAGAAAATCCGTACATGGCAGAGGTTAATTTTACAGGTGGTTTTTGTTTTGTTGGTTTTGGTTTGGGTTGGTTTTTTGGGTTGTTTTTGTTTTTGGTTTTTTTTTTTTTAATAAAACAGACACCTGAATGTATTTTATTTACTTATTAACTTATAGATAACAGGTTACATTTAAGACTAAACTATTTCAGTCTCATACTATTAAATCAACCTGGGTTTGCAGCAGAATATGGCAGGAACAGCACAGAGTGAATCACATCAATTTGTACAGCTCGTTAGGGAATCCTTGTTGCATTACCAGGCCATTGGCAAATGGCCATCCTCCCTACTGGTGTAGGGAGTATTAAATGCTTTTCTGGTCATTATTTCTATCTACCAGCCTGTTAACAGATAATTTTGGTGGGAAAAGTCATTCTGGAAAATCTTCAGAAGAGGTTTATATATCTTTGTCTATGTTCAAGAAATGAGTTTGCACTTTTAAGTATGGCAGCATTTGAAAACAAAAGTTTTTATGGATGAGTACTTCATTCCTTCCTCCACCTCTATATTTGAAACAAGAGTGACACACCAGCAGAAAATAAATTTAAATTCTCTTGTGGAGTGGGCTGTTGCTTTTGGAGAATGATGAATGTGGTGAGCCCTTGACTGAAAATACTACATTGAAAGAATCAAAATGCATCAAAGACAAGATTTCTTCTATTTCCCCTACCACTGCTTCTAGGACAAGAAATTAAATCTTAGTAAAGCTCCTAGGCAATCCATAATTCTAATCTTTAATTTTGTTTTCCCTGTTTTATTTTTGGTTTTAATGCTAGATTTCAATTCACGAGGAAAAAAAAGTCTGAGGATACCTAAGCCCATCTCAAGGTCATCTCTAACACTGTTATCACAATTCATAGAGCCTTTGGAAAGACTTCTTTTTGTGCTGAAGAAATCATAATTTGTCATCTCAAGTTTTAGAGCCATCTGTTTGAAGAGGCATTAAATCTACACTATTTTTATCCAGCAACTACAGCATCTATTTTTATTTTGTTATGTTTTACAGGAGCTCTATTGTTAGTTTCTTTAAACCTTCTCAAGAGGTTTAAACTTCGGATGACTTTTTATTTTTAACTTTTTGAATTGCTACCTGTTCTTAATTTACCTTCATTTCTCTATTATGAGGTAGCTCAATATGTTCAGACTGGCTGGTTCCTTAAATCTTAGAGATGACCTGGTTCCATTTGATACATATTTATGACTGTATTTACATATAATATTTGAAATGAAAATTTAGAACCCAAAATTACATTTCTCTATCACATCACAGTGTGCAGAAGATGCAACAATGAATTAGTACATATTCCAGTATATCCCAGTTTGTTTTGACTCTATGGGTTGGCACTAAGAAATGAGGAATGTACATCAGCCTTTCACAGAACAAATCATTTTTTCATGGAACAAACATCAGAAGGCACAATAATTTCTTTTAAAGAAGCAGATGTCTGCACCAAACACGAGAGCTGGTTTGGTTTGCAGGAGAGAAGGAGAAGCACAGTATTCCCTGAAGAGATGGAGGAAAAAAAAGTAACAGGAAAATGAAGCAAATAAATCCCAAATTAGTTCAGCAGGTGTTGCAAGAACTAGGTCTGAAGTATATGAAATACATTACTTATAAGTACTCCTTTCTATTACTTTCCTATTTTAATTTGACTGGATAAAAACTATCTTAAGACTGATGATATTTCAGGAATGCTAAAATGTACTGGCCCTGAAAAACAGAAAGCAGCTAAGTGTGAAACTCTGGGACTTCTGGTGCATACCAGGTTTTTAAACAAAGTCATAAATAAAATATATGGAATAGATCAACCAGTAAATTAGCAAAGAGTGGGGCAGCTGGGTTTAGTGAAAACTCCAGTGCCAATAAAGCCAATAACAGTTTTGACATTGATTTCACAGGGACCAATAACTCACTTTAGAGTACACATATTTCAGACAGTAATTTTTGAGAAAAAATGGATGAATTTAAATGGAAAACTTCCATTTGAATTCCAACTCAGCCAAAATTGATTTATGATTTGATTAAATAATTCAGATTTGAATTCTAATGTTTTTCTTTCTGAACACTTACAAACGTACAAAGGGTGGTATAAACAGCACAGGGGTTGCTGGCCTGAGCTTTTACTGATTAAATAGGAGATCTGAATTCTTTTACTAGGTTGCACACCTTAGGTCCTGTGCAGGAGTAACAGTTTGACTCAATCTTTGTGGGCCCCTTCCAACTGAGCATACTCTCTGACCCTGTGAAACCATGTCTAAAAGAAGCAATTATTTTCACCTAATCTAAACATAAAATTAAGTAGGAAAAGATTTCCAAAAAGAGATGTGCTGGGTGGTCACTTCATTTTGTAGGCCAGTGGCTAAATTCCTGGTAAAGAATTCCTCTCAGCAGGATGACACTGAAGCAGTTCAGCCTCAGTTTCTGGAGACCAGGTTGTGCCAGTGTCTACTAAATGTGAAGACCCAGCCACCACCTGGCATAGGAAAATCTACCGAGAACGCAAAAAGTGGCAGAAATTTTCTTCTGGTGTGATCCAGTGCTCCACTGCACTCCTTTCTTGACTTGAAACAAACAATAAGGAATAATCTATATGAGATTGGACGAACCAGGATTAGAGTTTCAGGGTTAAAAACAAGAACTGGTTTATTCACGAAAAAATTGATTAGAGTCCTGTTGTGTTATGTTCAATATTCAGCCAACAGCCATGTTTTGGATGTATAATACATATTTATGCAAGTAGTACAAATCTAATAAACTCTTCCTTTCCTTCTCATTATTAGCCACCACTTTATCACCCTTTTTTATCAAGGCTCTCAGAACAGAGAAAGAAGGAGCTCTGTTATATTGTCTCTGTTTGTTTTATTTTCTAATAAAAGGTAAATCGCTGTTTTCCTTTTCTTGTTAAAGGTTAACTTCTTTTGGATGACTTTCTCTGGGTATAATTTGCCATTACAGTGCTGTCAAATGTTTTGCTATAAAAATAAGTAAAAGAGAGAAAAAGACCAATAGACAGACACATCCTGTGTTGTGTACCTTGATATAATTTGCCATCCACAACAATAGAAACCAAGTAAAACCTATAGCTGGGCTGGGAAAGAAAGGGAAAAAAAAACAAACAAACAAAAAAAAACCAAAAACAAAACACAACCACAAAACAGTCTAAAGTCTCACCTGAATAAAAACACTATTGATAGAAGCTACAACTACCCAGAACAGATGAACTGTCACCATCTTGTTTGTAAAACTGTGCTGGGTAATGTCTTAGAAAAGAAAAGAAAAAAACTGACAAATTCCACTTCAAGTCTTAAAAAGAGGTTTGATATTTTTTTACTCCTAAGAGTTTAGACTCTTTTCCTCTGCAAAGTAAATAATGCAAAAATTCCAAGAAGAACAAGAGAAGATCAGAGCTCTGCTCCTCTATATCCTGGGCAACGACAAATTTAATTTTAGAAGTCTTAACTCTGCACTGGTGAATGGAGGCAAAACCAGGAGGATAGAAATAAGAAAATATCAGAAAACAGATCAGGAATACAGAGCCCAGGTGCTAAATCCATGTATAGGCTCAGGCACAGCAATGCCAAGCCTCATATGCTAATGTGACAATACCCAGATCAAAATTCCTCCCCCATAATACTCACCAGCTCACTCACTCCCTTTTATCACACTTATCTTTATTGGCTATAGCTGTGACTCATCAGGGGTGAGGCTGTATTGGGTAATTAACACAACTGTTACTGATCAGGTGTGAGGTCACCTGTATTCCCTTCTCCACTTTTGGGCATCAGCTATATCCAAATCAGATGCTCTGTGGATAATAGGACTTGAGCACAGCAAAGCACTGCAGAGCTGAAGCTGTCCTTTTTCTGAACACACACACACACACACACACACACATGGAATTCAGCATTCTTGCTGTATTCATGCTTCAGAGAGTATGGACAGAACAAACAGAAAGGTAAAGTCTGCAGGTTAAGGGAATAAATTTCTAAGTTTTATGTTCTTATGATTTTCTTACAATTTTCTCTTTCCCTGAGCTGACACAGAAAGCTTTCTTCTCTCCTGAGAGGAGGTGGCCCTGCAAGGGTCAGGACATGCAGGAGATACATTTTGGGGAGCAGTTACAGAATCAGCGGCAATTTCAACAATCTGATATGGACCAAACCTCCCACTGAGCAGCTCTGGCCAGGGAATATAAAGGAGTTTTCGAAGGTAGAGTGAGTGCATGGCTATCAAACGAGATCATAAAGCCAGTGCAGAGAGCCAATATGAACCAGGATGCAAGTTCAGAACTGGGTAAGAAGCAAAGAAACTTCAGTCAATAAACCACGAGTGCTGGAGTAGCAGGCACCCTCAGGGTTATATTTTAGGAAAAAGCAATTGCAGAGACTGAAGAGAAAATGAACTCTGATTTCTAAACACTCACAGATAGCTCATAGCTTGGAGTTTTAGCAGTTGCTTCCATTACAGCCATTTCATGCAAATAGTGCAAGTGAATGATTATCATAATTGCCCAGTTTGGAATACAATCATCTGTGTGGTGTTCCACGTGAGAAATATTAATTCTGTTTGCCTGTCTCTCTCAGTGGTGCCAGATGAAAAACTCCACACTGTTTTCTTTATGTGTGACAATAAAATCAATTGGATTCCACAATTGTTCAGAAATAAGGAACTTAAATATTTTAAGAGAAGTTGGTCTAAAATAAGGCCAGGAAAACAATTCTCTCCAACTGTAATTTCCTGCCTGACTGCACAACAATTTTCTACAAACTATCTTCTTCTGTAGATTCAGCCAGGATGGATTCTATTAGAAAAACACGCCCATCTTTAAAATACTTGATATCAGCCCTATTCACAAGACTCTTGTCCATTTGGATCAGGCAGGTTGGATGAATTCTAGGGAGCATCTTGTGTTCCCCTAAATGAGAGGAGCATGGAAGAAAAACTGACTGGGGTGAATGTAAAACTAACAAAAAAACTGGCAAAACAAACCAGCAGAAATAAGTCCCTCCACTCAGATTCTTGCTTCAGCCCACAGGCTGGAATCTTTCATGGAAGTAGTTCTCCATCTTAATTGTTTTTCCCATGATAAATTTCAGTCTTTCACTACTTTTCCAGTCCTCAATCTCTTTTTCTTGGGAAAGCTTAAGGTATAAGGCTTTGAGCACTGCAGTCTTCCTCCTTTAAAAAAAAAATTGACTTAGTAGCTCTTTTTTCTTTCTTTTCTTTTTCCCACTAGGAATCTTGACAGGACAAATCAATTGGACCTATTTAAAACCTTTTTATTTCTAACCATATTATTTTCTGTTCAACTTAACAGAGACAGGTCTCTGGGCTGCAATCTAAAAGCATCAATATGGATTTCTGACCTACACAGGTGGAAAAAGCAGCATTTTTCTAAAATAAGATATATTCTCTGTCACAGTGCCTAAAAAATTACATAGTTCAAACTGCTTCTTCTAAATTATTGAATAGACACCAAACAGTAAAGTTGTACAGTGTGGAAGAGTTTTCAGCTGTGTTTGTCGAACCGTTTGTTGAATTTTACATAAATGTAACTTCTGCAAAAGAATATTGACAAGAAAATATGAAATAGTTCTGAACACAGACTTCCTCCATCTGGATTTATTGCGAAAAAACAGAGGTGAAAAACATTGAGGAAAACATATTTCCTTGTGCACTTGGTTAGAACTCTGGTTGAAGTTAACTAAGTGCTGAATATGTCAAAGATTAGTATAGTCTTAAGGGCAAGTATGTAAACATACATAAATTTGTCTTATAAAACAAAAAAATATATATAGAAAGCAAATATGTTCATACATTTATACACATAGAATAAAATGTATTTATTTCTTCTTATGGACATTGACACGATCTGTCTGGTTTTTTATTGGTCCTGTTGTTTGAGTTTTGGGGTTATTTTGGTTGATTGGGGATTTTTGTTTGGGTTTGGGGATTTTTTTTCATTGATTGGTTGGTTAGTTTGTTTTTTGTTTACATTGGAAACAGGCTCCCATGATTTCTAGGTAGAATGATAAAAAATGCAATTTCTCCTCCATTTGAATTAAGATGACCTGGAAGGTGCAAGTAGTGTATTCAGTAACTGGCAGTCCAGTTCCTTCTTTGCATATGGAGATGTCCACATAAGCACCAAGCACTAAAAAACACAATTGGAGGGAAAAACAAGAAGGGCAAAGCAGTCGGAGGATGAAAGTCACAAGGATAAGGCATCACTGGGTGTAAAAATGATGTACAGGGAAATGTTGTTGGACTGATCTGAACAGCAGCTGCAAAAAGGAAAGAACAGGTGACACAGAGTGTGAAGTCTGATGTTTCAGTGTCGTTATAGGACAGAGGCCAAAAAAGCAGCATTTTCTCATTTTTTAAATGCAAAATATTCCAAATATTTGCTATTATCAGAATGGAACACAGGGAAGGAGGCAAAGCAAAATAGTTGATACTTGTTTCTAGATATAAGTCAGTACACTTATCAAATAAGTCAATATACTTTTGAATAAGCATAAGTCAAAATTGTTTATAGCTGTTTTAAAGAGTTATGCATGTATCTGCATGGTAAAACATAAACCAAACCCTTTTTTCCTAACTACTATTACAATATTTGCATATACAATTCAAGTACTTCCACATTCAAATAAGCAGTTAAGCCTGGGCTCCAAGAAGGCATTTAGTGATTCACAGGGAAATCTCCAGTTGGAATATGTTTCTTACACATCAACAAGTTTTTAAAAAACAAAAAAAAGAATCATTGAATATATTTGTGAATAATGAGTGACCATTACAGGCAAGCCTTTTCCATACACATGCAGGACTTCAAGAATTTCAATTAAATGCACCTTTTTTTTTGATTAGGGAAATTATTTTTTTTACTTCTTAAAGATACCGAGATTATCAAGTTAATAATTACTAGATCTACAATACAATTTTTGATTGACAGTCTATTCCAATGATTTCCTTGAAAAGTGTTCCATGATGAGAATTTCCATAGGAAACTCTAGCATATCCTGCAGCATTTCCCAACCTGCAGCATAAGCAGAAAATACAGTTATACAACTTCTGGAAATAAAATTGTCTAATCCATTTTGGGAGGTAGTGAAATTAGAAGATGGATATTTAAAATTCTGTTTAGATAAACAGAGAACCAAAAATAAATGCAGGAAATAATAGTGGTGATGGCAATTCCTGAAAAGCCTCAATAAAAAGTATTTTAATCACTTCTTCTTTTAAATTGCAATTGCTTTAACATCTTTTTGTGTTGTTTTCAAGATGCTGTGATCTCAAGCTAATTGGGAGGCTCCACAAAAGGGGGAAGATTTGGAAAGATGGTCTTGAAAAGAGGCCACTCAAATGAAGAGAAAATAAATGCTTTCAGAATTAATCTGGTATATGAAACATCAAACAAATGGATAGTGCTTCCTGTTTTTCCCACTCAGCCCTGTGTGCTTGCTGGGTGTCTGTCAGCAACCTTTAATGAATATGACTTCCAGGAAAAAACAGCTCATAATATTATGAAAATAAGGGAACTTTCGTGTGCCTTGATGTTGACAATCAAAATCAGCAATGCTGAAAACCTTAAAAAGCAAAGGATAGCTTGGATTTCTTTATCTGAAGGAAATTTTGGGGACTCACATCTCTTTGAGACTCTTTTTCTTTCTCACCTTTGGGTCCAAAAGACCTCCAATATCATGGGGCAAATGACACACAACTTATCCCACAACTGCTTTCTGAGGATAATCCTATTGAAACATGAGGGTTGCTTGAAAATTCTGGTGATAGTTTACAGGCTAGTGAGGGGTGGTGGGAGCTGAACTCCTCCACACTGAACTCCTCCACAGCTCAACTCCTCCACCTCTCCCTGGCTGGGAGGATATAAGGTCCTCAGAAGTCAGTTTGCTCGCTATCAGAAGTTTCCATCTGAAAGATGAAATTTGTGATTCTTGCTTTCACTTCCCGAGACTTCTCTGTTCTCCCAGTCTGGAGATCCAACTTTCCTTCCTCTCATGGTAGCTATGGCTGGGAGACAGTGATGCAGAGGGAAGGCTGAAGTGGGAAACTTCACAGTCCCTGACTTTGCAGAACTATGGTGTTTGTTTATTGCCATGTGATATTCTGCTAATGCCATTCTATTCACACCATTCTAGATGTCAAAATTCTTTAAAAGTCAATAGCTAGCTGCTTTGGACTTCCTTTTACTTCTTTTTCATTTTATTTTGTTTTATTTGGGGATTGTTTCTCATTGCTATTGAAACCAGGAGCAGATTAAAGACAGAATGAACACTGGTGCTCCTAAAACACAAACCTATATAAGGCACAGAGCATCTGCTTGAGTCAAAACCTGAAGCTGTGTAATTTTTCTCACAAGGCAGTAAGATGCCAAAACCACTCATATCAAAGCTATATTTTGGTCAAACAGAACAAGCACTCACCATTTATCAGGAGTTGAGACTAGTAAATTATTTGTCACACTCTTCAGTGCTCCCTAAGCACTGTCAACTTTTTGTACTCTGCTGTAAAAGCCTTTCCTTTCTTACATGACATTTGAAAGGATGGTAAAGGCAGCTTTTTCTTTTCTATATATAGTTGCATATTGTTAATATTAGGTGCATCACCCCAAGCAGTTGAAAAAGTATAGAATCCCACTGCTTGCAGGGCCAGTAAGGGGGAAAACAGAGGAAAATAGAGTTGTAAACTGCTGTTGTAAGGGGATAATTTATGTTCTAGTTCAAGAAGAGATGATAGTTGAATGCAGCAGACACACACCTAAGCTGTACAGAATGTGAAAGTTTACATACTTCTTTGGTCTCACCACAAGAATTGAAGTTGTATCGCCCATATTCCAGAAAAGTATTTGGGTTATTGAGTTATTTTTACATCAGTCACATTTGATCTCATCCCAGCTTATGCTAAGAGATCATTCCAGCCCAGTTTTGGTGAAATCAGTGCATTCAAAAACATTTAGGCTTTTCTGACCAACATTTTCAGAGAAGAAAAAATCCTTTCATTAAAGAGCTCCTCAGCTGGAGAACAAGAAGAGAGAGAAGAGCTGCTGCTTTCGAGGCTCCAAACTACACAATATTGAAAATCTCCTACTTGAATCAAGTAAAACCTGTACCAGCTCCAGCTGCAACACTTCCTATTGAAAGACAACCTCACTGAGGATGGAAAGTCTGTTTCTGGAGAGAGAATACAAAATACAGGGTTCTCTGAGGTCATTAAGGATGTTTCTCTGATGGCTGTTACTTCCAACAGTTAAAACTTGGGTTTCTTCAAACCATTGCTGGAATAGAGTTAACAGTGAATTTGGGAGAAATCCTCCAGCTGCACAACAATAAAACATGTATTTAAAAACTAGGAGTGAATGGTCTCCCCTGTGATGACACTGAAGGATCATTTTTATTGGAAATCACAGCAGCAATTTAAAATGGATTACTTTTTTTTTTTTTTTTTGAGAAGGGTGAATCATAGCCAATTTCACTGTTCCATCTACAGCTCCTTGTGATTCATCCTGCCCAAATTTTAAAAGCTCTATATGTCTGTTTCTGAGGCAGTCAGCCAGCCTTCCTTTATGATCAAAAGAGAAATATACATATTTTCAGAGCACAGTTTGTCTGACCTATTTTAGACATTCACTTCTGATTGAGATGAATCAAACCCCAGTTTCCAATAACCACCCTGACTGTCAGAGCTCTGTTGCCTGTAACAGGAACATGAGTGAATTTCTCTGATGTTGGTAGTCAACAATAAGATAGAGATAAATATATAAGCTAAGTTTGGAGAAGAATCTCTTGAACCATGAGTGACCTGCAGATCAGGTCCTAAGGAATGGTGGTCCAAAATGATACATCACCCTAACACACTGCCAGGAGTTCTCTCCAAGGAACTTCAGTTCTTGTACACTGAACTGTAAAGAATTACTAGTAAAACCATAACATTCTGATTGAATGAGAGAGGAAATAAGGATACTTTTTATTCCCCTTCATATAATGTCATGAAGATCAGGGGAATTGGCAAGACTTTTTGTTTTTCCTTTTCTCCTTGTCCCTGCATCACAATTTGCAGAGGAAGGAAATGCTCGAAAGGAAAATGTGCTGTGCTTTGATTCAGTTCATGCAAATAATTGCAGAATTATATCTTTGTTTTGTCACTAAGTCATCCAGTGACCTCTTGCAGGGAAAAGTGCTAACCAAAGTTGGTTTAGTGACATCAGAACAATGAGCAGAGAACCTGCCATTTAAAGCTCTGTAAAGAATTGTGCTAATGAGTTTTAGTCAGATGTAACACAAATTTCAACCACAATACATATTTGTCTGTGTTTATACTGAATGCAAAATTACTGCAAAAGCACAGTTTCTCTACACAAATATAAACTACAATGTACATGGGTGAGAGAGAAAATTTAATCATGTTTAAGGGTTAGGTCAATATTATTGAGAAAATAAAAGCTATTTTATTGTCCAGATTTTAAATACTTCCTTGCTTCATGGTGTATACACAGCTTGAAGGTGACAGGAATATAGTCCTAAGAAATAATTAGAGCAAAAAAAACAAGCAATCTCTACGGGCCTGTCAGCAATTAACTTGGTGATCATATCACAGTGGCACCACACCACTAATTTGGACTGCTTCCATCCTAATAAGGCAACCAAGGGATTTAGGTGGCAGATAAAAATACTAACCAGGGAGTATGATCAAGAAGGTTGTTAGGTGTTTTGTTTGGTTTTTTTTTTTTATTTTTATTTTCCAAGACACATAGCACAATTAACAGTGTTAAAAAAAACATTAGTTCTGCACAGGACCTTCATCTTCAAAAGAAAATTAGAGGAGAATTAAAATGAAATTTCAATGAGGACAACTTCAGATATCAGGGCCCATGAGGGTGAGAAATAATGAGATGTTTACAAGGAGGGGAAAAGTACTAAAAACACTTGTAGGCTTATGGGTAATCTAAAGACTTAAAGAATGCAAAGTGTGATGCTACACAAAGTGACTGAGCCAGAGGCATGACTGTGACTGCAGCAAGCACAAAAATGGGCTGAATCAGACCGTAAACATTCTCAGAGCAACAGAAAATCTTTTAGTGAGGGAATCAAATGGATTATTAACTTAAACACTGAAGTCCCTCATGCAGTGATGCTGTCCAATTTAAACCCATAATAGTCAAGAAATCAGAAAATTGTGGTAAATAAACAGCAGAGCTGATCTGACCAGAGTGGAGGGGTTGTTTTGACAGCAGTTGGAGCAGTGACTGAGGTTACTACTCACAATGGAGGAGTTGCTTCTCAGCTATGAATTTCTCCCCCAAAACAAGTTCTCACAGACATAGATAAATTTCATTCAGAGTAGCAGTGCTCACTCTCTGAGTAGTAAAAGGCTCCTGTTCAACCAACGTAAATGTTTTCAACACCAAAACTTAACCTACACAGATTTGAGGGTTTGAACCCACAGAAGGTGGATATTGAGGCTTGATTTTTTTTGTCACTGACAGTTCTCCTTTCCATGAAAATCACAGGCTGAACATGCAGACACCGAACTGATGTTGTTGGAGGGAACATAAGGACATTGCTGATTACCCCTGAAACCCCATCTCTACCTTGTAGGTATTCATCTTGCCCATCACCAGACTTCTCTGTGTGGGATGGTCCCTCAACTTTCCCTTCGTAGTCAGGAGACAAAAACACACATCTCCAGGGTGCATCTCACCTGAGAAAATCCTGATGTCTGGTGCTAGAGGATCTGTTTCCTTCTGCTGTGAAACTGTGTTGACTTCCCCACCTGGAGCCTTCCTATTGTGTAGAAACTGAATTTTGTTGTGGGAGTGACCAGTGTCAGAAGGAACAGAACAGTCCATGAAGTATTCCCAGCCACAGGGACAGGGAAGACTTACAGGCAGCCCAAACTCAGGGTGAAGTTAAGTTACATTGCCCACAAATATGTTGTGGATACAAGTTCCTCAAAGGATATTCTATCAGCCCTGGGAGGAGGGGAAGAGAGGTGGGCCTCAGGTATTTCCCATTAAATTTGCATTTCCTTGCTATGCTAAGGAATTGCATAGCCATTCTGAGATTTTTCTGATAAAGCCACTATATGATGTTCATAAACAAAACTGACTTCAAGATTGATTTTTTTATACCACCTTCTTGTTGGGAATTAGGGTCTGCTGTCAATATACCTCCTTGATCTTTTGTGTCCTAGTGGCTGGGGGTACAAAAAGAGCATATTTCTCTTTATCTGGTCATTTTAGTTCTATCTAGAGAAGCTTTCAGCTTTATCAGATAATGTCCCAATGCTCTCTCCACTGTGCTTCCTTTATTTACCTGAAGTCCAAACTTTCTCTTGCAGTAGATCTTGCTTTTTCTTCCATCCATACTGATTCATTTTTCTTCTAATAAAAATAACTGCAGCACTTTTTTTTCCAGCAGTAAAAAATAAAAATGAAGAGAAGAAACAGTAGAAGCCAAACGATCACAAAAGCCAAATGTCTCCTGTCTTGCTGAAAGGTGGGAAGGAAGATTGTTCTTTAATCCAAACTTCATGATGCTGTGTTACATTCCAGCTGTGAGGTAAATGTTCCCTGACGAGCAATTAGCAAAAAATCTGAGACTTGAAATCTTAAGTCGTACTTGTCTGTGATCTACAGGGTTGGGAAGTGTGTCAGGGCATCAGAAGCTGCAGACATCGACTTAATGAGATCTCCTGGTTAACTGTAAAACTTCTTTGAAGACAGAATTTGATCCCAGGATGTGCTGGGAGCCTCCTGAGCAAGCTTCATTCCCATCAAGCCAGCACTCCCCAAGGATCTTCATCCCTCTGCACAGACACAGAAAACTGGCTGGTGGAAAGATGTTTCCTTTACTCATGACAGGAGCAAATGCAAGGATGACAATTTTGTCAGATTTCTGTCTGACACGTTCTGAAAAAATGAGAGTCTCTTGCTCGTTCTGGGCAATCCGCACCGGTGACCCCCTGAATTTGTCATCAGCAAAAATTCCCTATTATCTTCAGTATTCCTTTGAGCAAGGACCTTAAGATGATTATTTTTCATCTGAGGCGCTCCCTGTCCTCTTTGTTATGTGTAGATTGCATAACAAATCATACAAAGATTCCTGGGCTTATGCATGTTGAGAGCCTAATGAATGGAAAGAAAAATTTGAAGAATATGACTACACTGCAGCATCCATAAACAAGTACAGAACCTTGTTTAAAAAAAAAAAAAAAGAAGAAAAAAAGAAGATAAGAATTGAGTTGATTAGGTCACTGCAGAGATGCCATGAGGACAATAACCCAAGCAAGTGATGAGTTAATTGCTTAAAATTAATGGACTAGTTTCTATCTTAGCATGCCTTTCTGAAAGAAAATAACCAAGTAATAAGAAGAAAATCCCCAAATGAGATAATCAAGCAAGATATAAAACAGAAAAATTGGAATTAGAATCAAAGAGATTCAGGGAAAATTAAAGGATGATTCAAAGCTGACCTAGGTGTATGCACTGTCTTTATGCCAGCGCTAAAGTGATTTTAAACAGCTGTAAACTCAATCATGTATTTAGAAAACAGAGATGCTTGTGCAACAGCTGCCTTCCAAAAATGTGTTCCAAGAATTTACAGAGCTAGAGCTAAATAAATTCACAGGCTGCACCAATGCATTGAATTTTGAACTCTAATTGCTGTCTCATGTCATTTCAATCTCTTAGAGATAGAAAAAGGTGCCACAGGACTGTTTCTACAAACTACAGTTTAGGATGAGATCTCAAAGCAGCTCAGCCATTAGACAGCAACTAGAAATTAGGAACAGAAAAAGAAGTCAAGCTATTCAGCTTCCCTTTTATTCAAACCTCACATCTGTTTTCTTTTTTAGGAGAAAAAAAAATCCATGAATCGATGTTACCCTGATTTACAAGTACAACTTCCATTGATTGCAGAATACAAATATCTGTATTGATTATTCTACCTCCCAATCCTCCTTGCATTTCAAACCTTTTCTGGCTCTGTGTACCTTTCAAACCTGAATACATGTTGCCTAATTATTTGGTCAGAGAAGTAACTTGCATCTGATCAAAATTTTATCCTTCTTCTTCTGTGTCATTTACCTTTGACCAGACACCTGAATTCTGTCCCACTTTGAGGGAGGAAACAGGAGAGAACTTCCAGGTTGGGGACCAGAAGGAATCTGACATTCCAAATCATCTTCAAGAGACTGAAATGCAGGTATAAATTGGGGATGTTTTTGTTTCCTTCAAATAAAGTGTAAATTAGGGTGAAAAATTACTGTCAATTTAAAACATAACTCTGAGATACTATAAAGTGGAATGTAATATTTCCAGATACTGGAAATGTGCTAGACTGACATAGCTGTAGACTGGACAAAATTCATAGAATCATAGAATGATTTTGGTTGGAAGAGACCTTAAAGTTCATCTAATTTCAACTAGATGATGAGAATGAGAAGGTTCTTTTAAAGATTTGAACATTAAACAACAGTTTAAAGCCAATGTCACTTGTCCTGTCACTCCAAGACCTTGTCCAAAGTCCCTCTCCAGGCTCTGAGGGCACATTTAGGCAATGTCCCCTTGGAGCCTTCTCTTCTCTAGATGAACACCCTCAGCTCTCCCAGCCTGTATCCATAGCAGAGGTGCTCCAGCACTCTGAGCATCTTTGTGGCCTCCTCTGGACATGCTCCAGCAGCTCCACGTCCTCCCTATGTTGGGGACCCCAGATTTGGACACAGCTCTGCAGGTGAAGCCTCACCTGAGCAGAGCAGGGAGGCAGAATCCCCTCCCTCAACCTGCTTGGCTGCAGCCCAGGCATGGTTGGTTTCTGGGCTGCCTCTGCACTTTCCTGGGTCATATCAAGCTTCTTGTCAACCAACATCCATCAAATGTCAATCATTCTGATTTAAGTGGTACCTTGCAAGTTATTCATTATATTTTTGCTTATACTCAATAAATTATAGCAGCTAATTAAGTCATCAATTTCAGCATTGCCACCTGTCCCATGTTGCCCTTGGGATCCTGACAGGGAAGTGTTCTGTTATTTGGGCAAAATGGAGAGTGCAGGGAGGGAGATGTAGAGAAACAGCAACACCCAGGTTTTCATTCTGCAGCAGTTTATGGGTACTATAAAAGAAAACTGAATGCTGCATTCAGTCTCTCCTCTATCTTTTCTCTTTAGCAGTTAGTCTCTTCTTTCATTATTTAGGCTAAGAGCATTCTGAAAATTGCTAGAAATGGAAACTGTATAGAACTCCTTTTGCAATTTTTTTCATGAGAGAAAAACACCATCCTTCTGTACAGAGTTTTCACTGGCAAACCATTTTTGCAGGAAGCAAATACAATTTTTCAGTTTAAAAAGACCCAGGTGAAGTGATGCCATCTGCATCAGCTCCTCTCAGGACATGAGATCAGAATTAATGTCCACCTTGAGTAAAAAAGGAGTTGAATCCAGGCAGAAATACTGGGGGATTCCAAGTCCAGAATAGGGGCATTCACACAAGTGCCAACCTGATGGATGGTGGCCAACTCCTTAAAAATAGCAAGTCACACAGGGACCTAAATACTGATATCAACACCTTCGATATAACCCCTTCCAGTTCTCCAGCCACCTAAACACTGAATGGGGAAGGAGGAGCAGCCTCTGCCCGCCTGGAATGTGGCTCAGAGGGCCAAGCACATCCCAAGAACACCCAGCAGCTTCAAAGGCCACCAGCTCAGTGTTAGCCCAGGGATTTCTCATCAGTGCAGAATAATTTGTCAGGCTCCAGAATGGTTGGAAGGAAACAACCATGGGGGCTTGTGGGGCTTCTGTCTGGCTGCTCCTGACTCATACAAAGTCAGCTGCCAAGTTTTGGGGAAAAGACTAAATGTGAAAGTCGAAGTGTGTGAACAAAATACATACATAGAGTTTATGCCACATCACTCAGCCAGCCAAACAGCTAAGTACAGGCTTATTCCTCAGTAGAAATAATTCCATTTGCTGGACTTGGAGGCAAAGAAAGGCTTTTATTAGAAAATGAACTTGTCTGTAATCCAACATTCTTGTACTGAGAGAAGACAACACACCATAAATCTAAATATATATGTTTAAGGGTTTTAAAGTAGCAAAAAAATTATATGCATTTTTCTATTTATCACAGCCACAAAAAAACCATCAGCCAATTAATTTATTCCAAACAAGAATAAAATAACTTTTCCATTTTTTATGCATAAGAACTCTATACATCCCTCCATCCCACACTCACGTGATTATATCTTGCTTTTTTTTCCTTTATTCATTTGTTTTTCTCTTCACATAGACAGATATTCCATACTTTGAAACATGTTTCTGCTACTACTACGGGGTGTATAGACCACTACTTAAATTTTATCTTGATGCTTTTTTCCCCAATCTATTGGGCATCTCTCTATACTCAATCTTCAACTTATTTTTTCCTCAGGAGAATATGCAACTTATTTGCAATGCAGGAAAAGAATACAGTGCATTCCATTCTTCTCGCAGCTTTTTTAAGAGTACAAAGCCACCTTCCAATTATTTTCCTGGGCTGAGCTCAGTTTTATTTTATCTCACCCTCTCCCAAGAGAGTTGCAATGACACTTTTGTACTGTTTCTTTTATTTGTTGTCTACTCTCTTGTAAAGATGAATTTTTTTTGAGGCACAGGGAGAAAAAGAGGAAATTCAGATTGAGATAGCCCTGAAAGCTTTATTTGGCTGAAAGGGCTTGCTTTTGATTTTATTTCCTCAGTGCCCAGCGCTCCTCATTCTAACTTGGATCTACTCTTCCTCTTCTTGTTGTCCTAAGAAACAGAGAACTGCAAAGCAAGACTTTGCCCCTCTAAAGAAATATTTGTCTTTGTAGGTCCCTTGGTCACTCATGCAGGAACATACATCTCTCCAACAGAGACCCTACATGAAATGTTCAATACAGGATGGACGCAGCCCTGTGTCCCAGTCCAGCAAAGAAACGGACTGGGAACCATGGAAGTGATGTCAGATAACTCAGCAGCATCATTGAGAAAGCCAGAGAAGGTGTTGGAAAGGGTTTATTTTGAGTATGCTGAGCATTTGGGTCCACCAGGCTGTTTTATTCCTATTTATTGAACTTAATCTCTTGTGGAGAACATCTGTGCTCATGCTGTTTGGTTTTTTAAAAAAGGCATCTGAGATGGTTCAATGCCATACACTGAGCAAATATATTTCTTAATGAACAATCTGGTAAAAGTGGACATGTTTCTATTGAAAAGAAAGCTCAATTTTAAAGAGTATTTGCACTAAAAAGTCAATAAATGATTGTATGATTCTTTTGCAGAAATGTGACCCTTCACTTTAGAGAGTATTTTCATTTCTTTGCTTTGAAATATCTTCCTTTTTTGCTGTTGAAGGTAGGATCAAAAGTTTTCAGCCTCATACAGACACAAACAAGAGGATTTTCTGTGTATGAGCTCTGTGAAAGATTTCAGATTTCTGCATTCAAATTTGAAATGATCGAGGGTTATCCTTTGGTCATGAGAAATAAGCAGTGCATTAGTCAGCCCAGTGGAGCACTTGACTGCCTTTATAACCCCCATTTCCTTTTTGGCCATCCCAGAAAAGGTTACTTGTGCATCCCCCACGGTAATGGCTCTGCCTGACATTTCAAGGCACATCTAACAAACACCAGCACACAGACACAACCCTCTCAGCACAGTTTCAGGTCATTGATTTGTCTCCATCCACAGTACCTAACTTCAGTGTCGCAAGGATTAATTAATCAATGTTGGTAAACTGGTTGTGGGGTGAAATTCTGTTTAGAATGTCTTAGTCAATTTGGTTTGTTTCTACTCCTGTTTTTTTATTTGTTTGTTTGACTGGTTTTGCTTTAGGCTTGTTTTGGATTTTTTTTTTTAAGCATGATATTTTTTGTGCTGCACTTGAAAAGGAAAAAAAAAAATAAGGTCTTAATTCTGTTCTGGTACTACAAAAAACATTTCTCTTAGCCAAGAAGTCCTTTTGGAAGTCATACTGGAGTAGAAATGTCCAGACCATTTTGGGATGAAAAATGTGTGGTGGAGGAGGCTATGAGCTATTATGACACAAAATAGAACTATCTGAGCGTTGGGCTCTGAAACACTGCTTCTCATAATTGTACACAGAAAAAAAAAACCAAAACAACTTAATTTGGCAAATGATTCTGTCCATTGGAAATATATTATAAGTGACAAAGTTCTCACAGTGAATTTTGATGACCTCTTAAAGAAAAGTTTAGTGTGCCAAATTTACAGTGTACTATTAAATATTTTTTTAAGTTAGTTATTATCTCAACAGAAGCAGAACACTGGATCACAGTGAGATTTTAGTTTCTCCATTCAGGCAAAAATATAATGTTTTTTCCCTCTCTTGCCTCTTAATGTAGCATGTATCTGACAAAGGTATGAAGTGCTATTGAGGGAGAACAGAATTTTCCACCTATTACCTTGAAGGTTTTAAGAGTCCACTAAAGACAGACAATCAACTTTGAGTACAGTAATAAAGAGAAAAGAGAAAGGGAGAGAAATCAATGTTTTCATTGTGAAAAACTGGAAAAAAAGTAAACACAGGTGATGATAAGCCCAGGCTGAATGAGGCTCTGAACAACCTGGTCTAGTGGAAGATGCCCCTGCCTTGAGGTCTTTTCACAGCCAAACCATTATGTGATTCTTTGGTAAAATTCCAGGCCAGAGAAGACATGGGAGAGTTTTACCATTCACTCCAGTGAGGTCAAGTACATACCCATTGCCCTCTAAAATCTGATGCTGAAGCATCTTACAAGGCATGTTCATGTAGGGGCCATCACAGAAAATAACCTTTGCAGCAGAAAAAGCATCACAATCAAAAGGGCAAAGATATTATGCATTCCTGGACAGCTCTACCATGCTCCCTTCTTTGTACCAAAGCCAACAAATAAAATCTTGTGAAAAAATACCAAAATAAAATCCAAAACTACAGCAACAAAATACTCTTGAAGGGAAGGAAGCTGCATCACCTTTAGACCAAAAAAACCCAGCAGAACTGTATTCTGAAGTGAATGATTAAGGGATTCAGCCATTTCCATAATTTCAGATGGATTGTTGTCCCACCTACCCCATGATCCTCACTTCAATTCCCTTCAGTATTTGTTAAAAAAGCTCTGTGTGTAGCTCAAAATAAGAAACTACTGTAAATTTTCTGTAAATGGATATCTTAAAGTGTGCTACAGCATGATGAGAGGAGTGTGACATCATTCCCAGTGAATTTTACTTCACTTAATTGAGAATCCAGTTCAGTCAGGTACCACAAGGCAGCTCTTGGACAGCCACTGGCTCTGGGGCAGCCAACCTTTGGGCTAAATAAAAATGAAATAATGCCAAGCAATCAATTAAAAAAATTATTTATGGCAGCAGTGATTTAAACCTTATGACAAGTGGAACAGCAGAAAAACTTTAAATATTTCTGAACAGCCCATGGATTAAGCTCTGAACAGCCTACAGCAGCAATGGATTCAACTTCTAACCTCATGACAGACAGACTTTTAGGAACAGGAAGAAAGGAAGAAGGGAAGATAGAAAAATAGAAATAAAGAGAACAGATCTGGGTCAGCATCTGGGGCTTAACACTGTCCCAGATTTGGTTCCTGTGATGACAGGAGCACTCTCAGCCCCTCAGTTGTGCTATTTTTCCTTACACAAACACATTTTGATATTCTCAAACTTCTCAGAAGGCATGGTGGGGGCGGGGGGGTCTGTCTCCAACTTGTTTTTAGATATAATTGCCTGAGATAAGGAAGCTGGTCTCAGAAAATCACTGTCCTGCCTCCACAAGACCCTCTTTTCAAAACACGTCTGATTGGTGTGACAACATTTCTGTTCTTTTCTGCTGAGTGTTTGAGGCATTGACTCTTTCAAGTTTACATTAACTCTTTCAGCTTTTTGCTCTCCCATAGCCATCATATTTAATATTCTTTTCATTAAGGATGGTAAGAAACACTCTATCTGAATTCTGTTCTCCTGATGTTGTTGGATCTTCCCATTAGACTTACACTGTAAGAAGGATTTTTCTTCTTGAAAGAACATATACATCATAATAATAATAATAATCACATCTCTTGCTTTTTCAGTTCTGATTTGTGTTTTTGGCTGTTTAGACAAGAAAACAGCAGAAATATCCTCATAAAACTTTTGTCATACAGTTTTGCTCCCATGTCAAATTTGTATAAAGACTTCACCATCTATTTTCTGTCTTCTTCCTTTCTTTCCTCTGGGGGATGTAATCAATATAAACCAATATAATCTCAGAAATGTTAGTTTAACTGTCTTGTTCTTCTCAGCAGTAAAGATTGTACAGATTATTGATTCATCTGTGACAGCAGTTTTGGAGTTAGGAGCAAGCAAAACACAAAAAACTATTCAAACAGTGAAATGCTCATCACCTTCCTCTCAGCTGATTGCATGCCAACCTGAAATAAGAACTTCTCCAACAAAACTTCTCAGGCAGAAGAATCAGTGGTTGGAAAACTGCTGGAAAGAACCAAGTCAATATTCTTATAAACTTCAACAACTCCATAGTTTGGAGAAAGAAATGCAGGCAGGACTGAGACATGGCGTTGTGTTCTTTGGCTCCAAGGGAAAAAGTGCTGTGTAATCCATTCATTTAGTGTGCAGCTTGGGGAAAATGTCAAGTGCGCTTATTTACAATACTAATATGACAAATTGGGTCATTTGCAGAATTTTGGCAGAATTCTCTGGCTCAGCAGAGAACCTGAGTAAGTGCTCACCTTTGGTAAATTTACTGCCGTGCAGTTAAAGAGTTAAGAGTCACTCCATGGTGCGTGTGGTCACATGTCCTGAGGTTCTCCACAAGTTTTTGTCTAGTTGTGAATTTCCATTCAACTTGTCTTCTTCCTTTCAGCTTCTGGAGGTGTTTTCTAACATTCTTAGTACTATCAAAACAGCCAAATCCACTAACATTAATTCAAGGCTTCATAAATTTATTAAAGGCATTTTATGATGATCTGGTACTTACAAATTTTGAATTGGATGTGCCTTTCATATCCTTTTCATATCATTTTTTTCCAGTGAGCTGTGGCTACCATTGGTGCCTAACCTTCATTTAAAAACTGTTGTCCCTGGATCAAGTATTCAGTCTCAACAGGAGGGACTTCATTAAACTGATTGGTTCTCTTCCCCTTCATCAAACCATGATTGATGCCACTGTAGTCCTGGCTTTATGTGCCCAAGGATGGAATAATTACATATTTTGTGGAGACTTGTGTGATTCAGATGCTCAGAAAGGAAATTCTGGTTGAAATTCACACTCTCAGACTTTCTGTCCAAAGTTTGTTCAGACCTGTGGCTTTCTACCACATAATTTGATGACAACACAAAATCCAAGGGGTGAGACCCAGCACCCTGAGTACTTCATCAATGGGCCAAAGTCAGACATTTTTGCTCATTTAACTGATGCTAAGACTTGAATTCTTCCTTGTCTCTTTTCCAAGAAAAAATGGTGAATCTTCCACCATAAAATTAGGTAATCTAGGGGGCAGGGCAGAACATCTTGAACCTATTCACACTGATCCAGAAGTCAATCCCAGGCCTTGTAATGAGGAATGGTACAAATCTTGGGTGAGAGTCCTGCCTTCATCTTTATAACTGTGGGTCCTCATTAGCTCAGTCCTCTGCTCCATCTGATCCTCTGCAGGCAGAAACTGCAGAGCTGGTCACACAATCTAAGCTTGAGTGTAAATTAAGTGAACAGCGGTGACAGAGTCTGAATGCCTGATATGGACTGACAAGGAGTTTGCCCATAAAATTGAAGTCTGATTGCAAATTTTGGTTTTTAATTCATTTTTTACTGCTATTACATTTTTTCAGTCCCTAACTGATCTCAGTGGCTGGTTTCAGCTCAATTTTCACTAACAGTGCGTGTCTCAGAAGTCACCAAAACCAAAGAAACCCAGTAAAGAGAAGGCTTGAGATCAAATACCAGTAAGTTTACACCCTGAGATAATTTGGTAAACTGGTGAATCAAGGAGAAGATAGAAGTGCACAGTAAAGCAGGTTACATTGGTTTTGGTGCCCACAGGACTACTTTGTTATTGTGATGCCTCAGTTAGAGGTCTCTGATCAGCTTCCTGTCTAATTGGATTGCTCACAGCACAACTAATTATGGAGGCAAGGGCAGGAGCTGGAGCCCAAATCACACTTTAGGTACAGGAATCTGTCTCCCTATACATAAAGATCTCAACTTCTGTCCCTTTTCTAAAGACATCAGCCAGTGCTGCTGTTAATATGTAAAGGAAAATTAATGAACAGCATACCAGTAATTATGCTCTTTTACTGAAGATATTATATGCATTAAGATCACTTTAAGTCTTTAGGGTGTTTTAGTTTTCAATCTGAAGGTCACAGGAGTCAATGGAAAATAAAGATAGAAAAATAATTGAATCTTTCTCGCTGAGAAATCTTCTACTTTCAATTATTTTTAATTTCAAACTGAGACCAAAAATTTTTTCCCCTGAGAACAGAGTTTTAAAAATCCATTTCAGGATTTTTTCTTTCAGGTAAAATTTTTTCTTCCGACATGCTTGCTTTGAAGAATATTGTTGGAGATTTTGGAGGGTTTTTGTTTTGGTTTGGGTTTGGTTTGTTTTTGTTGTTGTTGTTGTTGTTGTTGTTGTTGTTGTTTTGGGGGGTTTTTTAGTGGATTTAGGTTTTCTGTGAGATTTTAGTTTGTTTGGGGTTTTTAGTTTGTTTGGGGTTTTGTTTGTATGTTTGGGGTTTTCTTGTCAACAAAATTAAGGCAGAAGATCTTTTTTTGGCTGCTGTATATTTTGCCAGCAGTGTATTTTCCAACAGAAACCAAATCCCACGCCAAATTCCCAGCCAGATCTCAGAGAAATTTTTCTGTGGGAGTTGGAGCCATGCTCACAATATATAAAAGGAGGCAATGATGTTACACAGTTGGGCAAAGCTTTATCACAGGAAAAATGAGCCTGTAGGATATGGCTTTCTGCCTGTGTGATATCTGGAGTGTGTCCCTAACTGGAATGAGTACTCAGGAGAGATCAGAGTAGAGAAGGTCTCACACAGTTTTCCCATGGCTGTGTCCTGCAAAGTCCTGTCATCACTTCCTCCCATCAAAGACATGAAACAATTCCTGATTTTTAGTGAAAATGCTAATGACTGTTTCTGCATAGGCATGTTTGAATGGAATTGCCAGAGAATGTCACCAAAATGTGAATTCTTTCCAAATTCCTGCTTCAGAAGTATAATATGCTATGGGTAATGAAAGCTCTTGGACTATGTAAGTGACTTCATACTGCTAATTGTAAAATAGTTTTCATAGTGACATACAGCTGAAGGCATGGGTAAAAGACTACTGAAAAATAATATAAGTGTAAGGGGATGAAATTAAAAGGGTTTTTTGCTTGAAATTTAGTCCCTTGTTTGATTTCTTTTGTTCAGTTTTGATACAAAAATCAGCAGGAGAGCATTCAACACTTTAGAAGTAGAAGCTTTCACAGTTCTCATCTGAAAACTCTGCAATTTGGTTCAAAACACAAAGTATATTTTAAACCTCAAGCTAGCCAAATTATAAAACACTCACTCTGAATTTCAATCTGATCACGTCCTATAGGACATATTCCTTTTCAGAAAAATTTCCAGTGTTGGTTTAGAAATATTGTGGCTGGACCAGGAAAATTGCTTTGCCTGTTGTAATTTCCACTACACCAAAACTCTCCATAGGCTGCCCAGTGTGGGGGATCTGCCCAGTATGGTGTGTGTGTATTCAGGAACAGGAAAATAAATATTTAATATCAGACAACAATCATAACAGAAATTCTTAATTTTGCTACAAGCTAGAAGAATATTGTTATGGGTGCATTTAAAAGATATTTTGAAGCACCTAAAAACAGTAAAATAATCAAGGTCCCAGTTTTCTTTTTTTCAGGCACTTCTTTACAGGGCATTCAGCAATATGCAACTCCCAGCACACACTCGCCTGCAACCTCAGGCTTCTAAATCTATGTGGTGTTTGGTTTTTTCCCAGTCTGTCATTAAACCACTGAGGAATTCTCTATCATACAGAAAGAGGGGAGAAAAAGCACTCTGTCTGCCTTAACAAGCATTTAGAATACCTGTAAAAACCTTTCACAAACTGCTGCTGCTTTTCTCTAAGGATGCTCCTGTTCTGCTGTGCCTGATTCAGTTCTCCCTGAGCTCCTCTGGAGCAGTGTAGGATCTGCCTTGGTTTTGTGAGAGCTGATCTGTGTCTGCAGGAAGGCATCACCTGTCAGGGCAGGACACCTCGTGTGCTCAGGGTCTGGTGGGAGCAGCAGCAGCAGCAGCTTTCCCCTCCATACTCCTCACCCTGCAAAGCCATCAGGAAGATCCTGAGGCTCTGCAGCTCCTGCAGCCCTGAAACCTGCCCATCCCTTCCCAGCTGCAAGGGCTGAACAACCCCAGTCACTGTGGGAGGGTCTCCACAAGCCTCTGGATCCTCCAGCCAGGGGCACAGGGCTGTGAGAAGCTGCCTGACCTCTTCAACTCATCTCCTGGTACAGCAGATTTCATCAAGTATAGGATATTCCATAAGTATGGTGAGCACTTCCTTAAAATCAAGCTGTTTCTCATTCTGATTATTTCCCTTTTTTTAAACCATTTCCAGGACTTCTCTCCTCCATCTATTGGAAACCCTTTCCTACAGACCAGATTGCATCTCTGGACAGTCCTACCAGGGTGTGTGAACACTCACCTTCACTTTTAGCCCTCACCTTCTCCTCCTGGAGGAAAAAAGGACAATGCTGTTGCCATTCCCAGCAAACAGTCCTAGGACATTGTTTTAAAGGACAGCTTGAGTAAAGTTGTTTGGTCATAAAACCAAATCAATTGGATTATTTTATTCCTAATCGGTGAACATGTAAGTAAGAAAATTCTCTACTCAAAAATCAATGTGCTCAGACTGATAACAAAAATGTGCCAGAAATTCCATTGTATAGGGACACACGAGAGAGGAAAGGCCACATATACATATATATACAAGACTAAAATGACATACGGAAATGAGGCCAAAACTCCATATATACGTGATTCTGTGCAATTGGTGGCAAAGAGGTGGGGAGAACAGAATGTCTGATTTTTAACTGCTGGTTGAATGAACTTGCAAGAGTCCCCAGGGATTTAATAGCAGGTGTGTGATCAGCAAAGCACTCAGAAATATTGGTACAAATCAGTGTCAACAGCATGGGGACTGCAGAGGGAAGACACATTACAAGACATCAGGTAAATAAAGTAGCTGTAGCTGCAAGCACTACTCAGCCTTTTGGGACTGAA
Source organism: Brachypodius melanocephalos (assembly GCA_013398615.1). Classification (NCBI taxonomy): domain Eukaryota; kingdom Metazoa; phylum Chordata; class Aves; order Passeriformes; family Pycnonotidae; genus Brachypodius; species Brachypodius melanocephalos. Next base: position 2,855,241 of record VZSR01003371.1, read on the forward strand.
ATCCCCTGACTAAACATGCACAGGATCATTTTTAGGGCCCCATCAGCAGCAGGGTTATGGCAGTAACTGTGACAGGCTTAGGGAGATTAGAAAGATAGAGCAGACACAAAACTAGGTGCCTTGCTGACCCCTTCAGGTAATAGGTTGAAACCTTGAAATGAAATTTAGCTAAAACTGTTCCGTTAATGCTCTTGTAGGAGCCATAAGTAGGCTGAAAGAAATTCACAGTCTCCCAGTTTCCAAGCTCAGAACAGAGTGCTGTGTTAAAGAAGCCCAGCTCTTTCTCGCCCTAAAAGCTAGAATGTCTTGCAAAAACAAGCCAAAAACACATATTTGATAATATAATCTCACTTGAAGGGATCCCAGCAGTTCTGAGTTTAGAATCTCAGTGAGCTTTTCTGAAGTCTATTTTCTTTTTATCCCCTAATGTGAAAAATGTCTAATTTATATCCCAAACTGCTGTTTTATTGTAATTTAAACTGTAAACCTGAGGAGATTAAATCTGCCTCTGATAATTTTGTTCCCATCCTTACTCATCAGCGGACCCACTTTCCACAAACACACGCCAGCCTTCAATGATAAAGTTATTTCTCAAGATAACTTTTCAGAGAGGTGATCCATGGATCCATGATCAAAAAGATGATCACACTCCTTCAGGATTTATGGAACATCTTCTCCAGTGCACACCAAGGCCTTTGAGCACTGTTACTTCCTGGAGTGGTAGACCTGAAGGAAAGAACACTTCCAAATCTGGATTTTGGTACCTTTTTTATACATATAAAGACTAGCTTGGCATTCCAGTTGTATTCAAAAAACAGTTTCAGTTCATACAGAGAGATTTTTTTTCCACCACAACCCACAGGTCTGTCTCCAAAACAGCATTTTTCAAGTAGTTAATGGTAGTTAGTGCACAATTGTTGTTATGGGGATCGTGTGTATGGTTGTGATCAGGGCAGGACAATCAATGATTTCTTTTCCTCACCTGTTCCAGGATCAGTGGTTCTGTCAGAACAGAAGATAGGTCTGTGTCTTACTTTGTGGGGTTTATTTAAGTTGTATTTTTCCCTGCATGAATTTTTTTTCTTCCAAGGGCAAAGGGGCACTGCTTAGACTTTGTTCTATTACAGCTTGTAAAAATCAAAATAAATAAATCATAGGCTTCTTTCATCTTTAATTTCTGTTCTTGGCCATTTACAGTTCTTGGTGACATGATGAATGCTATCACTGTTGGAAAACGGCAAGGAAAACTTATGCTTCTGTTTAGCTGCTTGGATATCTCATTAAACTCAAGAGGATTGTGACAAAACACTGATTTCTTGACAAGGAAACTTTTTTATGCACTACTCTTGTTGAAACTTTCATTTATAAAATATCCATAAATCTGAGTAAAGCCAGGGGGAGTTTCTCCTGAGGACTCTGTGGCTGAAAACTGCACTATCAGCACACCCAAATTTGCACCTCTTACATCTCTGATATCTGAGGTGTGCCCTGATCACAACACAGAAAGATGAGTCTTTTGTTTGAACCCTGGAACCTTTGATTTGAACCTTGGAAGGGGAAAGATAGAGAGGGAACCGTTCCTAAATGTTACATATCAAGAAGTCCTTTTCTCGTTTCTATGCAAAGAAATAAATTAAACTAAAAAAAAAAAAAAAAACCAACAACAAAAACCCAACAAGCAAGCAAATAAAAAAAACAGCAAAACAAACTGTTTGAACTTCCTTACTGTGCTGGAAACCAATTGTGAATGACCTTGACCTGGACTCAAGAAGCAGGGAACCCTCAAAGACAATATCTTTATCTCTTCAGAGAGCCCTCCCCACATATTGACAGGGCTGAAAAAACTTTATTAAGCCTGTCTTGTGAATGCAGAGCTACTCAAGTTAATATATTTTATTCTAGGAAGATATGTTCTGCCTGTAGATGATTCTGGATGTACAAGTATATGAAGAAAAAAGAGAAAGTAATCATGGTTCCACCCACCTCCAATTTTGTAAACATTGGAGTTTATAAGAAAAAAAAAAAGAAAACATTTTACCAGTAAGAATAAATATCCATGTGGCAATTTGCAGTCAATGCCTAATGCTCAAAAACCAGCAGAAGGAAAGATTGCTTGAGAAAAGTAATTTTCCAAGTTCACCAATGTGAATAAGCAAGTTACTACTGCTTTCTATCAGGGTGAATATGAACCTGTCAAAATAGCAAAGCCTTGTAGCAGTGGAAAATAATGAAGGCAAAACAATAAAATGGCTAAAGCTTGATAGCCTTCACCTGCTTTTTTTCCTTGAGAAAGTTAAAGGAATGGAAAAAAATGCAAATAAAATGCAGTTCTGCTGTGGGCTAGGAGTGATGGAGACATTAAAATAAGACCTTTCTTAGCAGTCTGACTGCACCAAAACTTGTGCCTTGGTGTCTGTGACACGTCCTGGTCTGATTTCTGTCACAGAGGCTACAGGCAAACTGGATATGACACAGCAGATTTGGAATGTGAGCCGTTCACATTACAGCAGTAAAAGTGAAGCTGTAAATGCCATGGTGCTGCTTTAATGCAGTTTAAACCAGCTCTGTAAAAAATGCAGTGCTTAACAAGGAGCCTCGTTATGCATCATTCTGTGCAACACAAGGTGCTGCTACTCACCTCAAAAACCTGCTAGGAGCACCCAGATCTGCCTGTGCTCCTTCATGGCTTGTGTTTGCGCATCATGTATTTCCTTGGCCTTGGAAGTAAACTGCACGAGACATAAATTTCACCATGAAAATGAAAAAAAAAAAAAAAAGCAGCTTTTTTCAAACTGTCATCAACTATCCCAGCAGCTTGTAAAAGAGATCAGACATGCAGCTTGCTGATGGTGTTGTATTCTGAAGGCACAGAGCTGTCAGGGTCAGCCCTGCTTTCTGCAGCATGAACATTTGAATCTGTATTTTTTTTTCCCCGTTTTTTTCAGAGCACTGTTCCACACAATCCAGGATTTTCAGTATGAACACACACATGTGCATGCAGGTGTCTGTGTTCGTGCTTCTCTGCATGTTTACACCTGTTGCATCAATGTTTTTGGGGTGGGTTTTTGCTTATAGGAACTGAAACCTGTGATTATTAGGGAAAATAAAGAAGACAAGATGCACAGTCCTGCCTTCTGGTTTGATTGCATACTGCATAAAATGGGAAGTTTTTAAATAAGAAAACAGCATCTCTGCTCTGGTTGACTTATCCTCTGAGGGCTTCAGAGCTGAACTCTACTTTGTTTCACCTCCTTCAGCCCCACCAGCAGTGATCACTCTGCTGTAGATTTTACCTCAACACAGAGTTGACTCCTCTGTAGTCCTGCTCCCTCCTCGTTCTATTTGGTGGCCTCATGGTGAACATTATCCAAGAAAATGGAGAGTGGAAGTTTGTATCTCCTCAAGGCAAGAGAAAAATTAAATAATGATGTAAAGCAAAAGATTGGTTAAATTATCCTGAGTTTTTCAAGGCACAAGAGCATGGCTTTCATCACTGGGAGATCTTCAGGCCGTGTGGGATGTCCTAAAGCATCTCTAATGTACTAGAAACTTTGCATTTATATGCAATTCTCAGAATCTTCTGTTTGTACCATGCCAAAGCATTCAAAATTGAGGTAAAAATATGTACACAATTTAATAAATTTGCACCAGCAGAAGCTGTCTAAACAAGGACAAAATTTCTTTCTTTTTTGGCATTGGCATTTGAAAGCTGATATTTTGACATTGCCAACTCCAGCAACATTTTAGCTTAAATTGGCAAATTAATACAAACTTGAAGGGATTAAATAGTCTAAAAATGAAATAGTTGAAGTAACATAGGTCACTTTAGTGACTGCAAATATTTTCAGTAATGTTGTTGGTATTTTCATTTGTTGCAATACCTATTTCTTCCTTCCTTCTCCCAGCATTTATTCCAGTTATAGCCAGATTTTATCCACATCTCTTCTTACTGATGTTCATTTCTCAGCATGGTAAATGAGTGAGAAGCAGCTTTTTCTACCCAGGTCTAGAATGAATTATGACCATTGTCACATCTGAAAATTAGGGAGCTTCTTGTAACATCAGGTTTCGGAGACTGCCTGTAAGAAAACCTATGAGAAACAAAAGCATATAAATTAAACGTTTTCAGGCAAATTAATTAGCATGGTTCCATAAATTATACTAATGTTTGGGCTTTAGCTTTTTAAAGCTATTTTCTTTTATTGCTTTTTAGATAAATGGTCAATAGATAATTACCTTTATTTGTTTAAAAAAAGCTCTTTTGTGCTGAAGAAATTGTTCTACCCTAGGATGAATGGGCAATTCAGAATCACATTAATATCCTCACTCTTGTAAAGTTTCAGACTGGATTAAGGAGGGTATCAGGGTGGAGATTCAGAAGTTTTTTCAGTGAGAGAAACTAGATAAAATTTCATCCTGCAGAAGTATGCCACAAAAATATGACTGATTTGCAATCTGATCCCAGAGCAAAGCACATAACTGCAGTTCCCTGAATTGAAAATACAAGCTGCTTCTATTTTACTGGGCATTTATGAGGTAGAAGGAACCATCAAGGAGGCTACAAAATAGAGTCTGGAACATTTAAGTCATATAAGCCACAGATACAACTGCAAGGAAGTGATTTCTATGGTGTTTTGGAAGATGAATTTTATCTTTTTCATAACACACTGAAATTATAGTTTGTCCCTTCCCTGCATCTTTGGATATGATGCCACATTTTATATTTCCATGGCTGGGACTTTAAAAAAAGCAAAGAAATCTCTTAAGAAAATAAAATCATTTCATTACTGTTAAATACCTTTTGAGTTTTTCTATGTACTTTATTAAAGAGAAACTTTTACAAAATTATTACAGAACCCTAGTTCTTATTGGTACGTTGTCTTTGTGCAATTTTCATGCAACTTCCTACTCAAAAACTTAATTCTCATATTTCCTGATACCAGCTCACCTCTTTCAGTAAAGAAAGAAGGAAGTAGGATTAACATTTTTATCTTTGATTACTATCACTAGCAAATAATAGACCCAGTTCAGGCACATAGTTAGAGGCAAATTTTGCCCTAGAGAGTTTGCCATCTGTTCAGGCAAGTCTGACAAAGCATAGGAGGAACAGGGTACTGATCTCCTGGTTTTGTTAAAAAAAACATAAAAGGGTAAAAAGATACTCCCAAAGGAAATCAAATGTAAAGAAAGAAACACATTTCCTAAACTGTCTTCCTGAACCAAAATATAAAATATTCTCTCTATGTGTCTTAATATGTGGGATGATGATACAGGGAATATTTATGCTGCTGCTGGTGATGATGTTGATGATAACAGTTTTAAAAATACAATTACAAATTTTGACCTATGGGATGAAAGGTAGAATGGATGAAGGGGATGACACTTTGGAACAGATTTATTATCAAAAGATATAAGTCAGTCTCAGCTAGGGGAGGCTGAGCTGACTAAATTTCAAAATGTGACAGAATTAACAGCAATGACCATCACATTTTCAAAAATCTGGGACACTGGCTATTGATCAGCAAGCACATACTGCTCCTTACAAAATGGAAGAAAAAGGAATTCACCAAGTATAGACCAATTAAGCTGACCTCAATAATATGTCACAGATGTAGAATACATTTTCAAGTGAAAAATTAGTGAAAGACATGAAGCTAAAAGGATTATGTGATAAAATGGAACTTGAATTTACCAGGTTTAGACCAAGTCAAACTAACTCAGTCTGTTTTATATTCTTGAAACAGAAATTATGTTCTGCAGACAGGCAGTGCTCTGGCTATAATCTCTTTGGACTTGAGGAAAGCATTTCATGTAATGAGCCACATGGAGAATTTACATCAAAATACAATGAGATAGAATTGCTAAAAAGCTGTCAGGTCCAGAAGATCCCCTTAAAAGGCATCTGGGAATGGATCATACAATAGGAGGACCTTCCTGCCTGGAAGCACTCTTCAGATGCACTTTTTGAGGATCAGCACTGGGACCAATTTTACTTGATATTTTCATCAGTGACCCTGACACAAAAAAAGTAGGAAATTGATCATTTGGTTTGGCAGTAAGTAAGGAAGTACTGTCAATAAACTGAGGAGATAAATGTCAGACAGGAAGAAACAGACCTGCTCAACTACTGGGATAATAGAAATGAAGAAAGTGTCTTCAGGAAAGTGCCAAGAAATGTGCATCTACTGAGAAAAATTATTGCTAGATCCTGAGAGGTTATTAATGGGACATGATAGAAGATGAGAAGAACAGGAAGCTATAAAAACATTGATATAATCCTACTTTTCTTTTTTTCTTTTTTTTTTTTTACTGTTGAGATAAGGAATTATTCATTCTGTTACATGTGATCATGGTGAAGTGCCAATAAGCACACAACACACAGCTCTGGTCAGGTTATTTGTGAAAAAAGAGGCAGCATAACTGGAACAGAAGAAAGAAGAGGATAATTGAGAAGAAAAGATTTACTATACCACAGGGATTTGGAGAAATATTTGCTACACCATTGTCTTACCAAAATGAAAATAAAGAGAAGACAGGATTGCATTTTGTAAGTGACCTTACAAAAGTGATCTCTCCTTAAGGGAGGACAGACAGGAAGTGACACATGAGGAAAAGTTGAAGGAAACCATAGAATCATAGAATGTTAAGGGGTTGGAATGGACCTTAAGGATCACCCAATTTCCCCTCCCACAGGCAGGGACAACTTCCACTTGAGCAGGTTGCTCAAAGACTTATTCAACCTTGGTTTGACTGGGGCATCCACAACCTCCCTGGACAACCTGTTCCAGTGTGTCACCACCTCCACAGAAAAAAATTTCTTCCTAATATCTAACCTAAATTTTTCCTCTTCCAATTTGTACCCATTACTCCTTTTCTCATGACCCAAATGACCCTAAGAAATTTAGACTGAGTGTTAGGAGAACACTTCCGAGGATGTGAAGTGAGATTATGAGGTGGTTTCTCAGGAGCAGTGGAAGGATTTACACTCTGTGTGTGAGGGAAGGAAAGGAAATCTGTCTGCCTTTCAAAGATAACAGGATGAGGCATGTACCTACCCTGTGCCTGGGACAGGACACCTGGCACACCAGCAGGGCTGGCCCAGGCATGGACAGGGAAAGAAGGGAGCTGCTGCCAGAGCAGGACAAGATCCCCAGCCAAATCCATGTGTACTGGGGAAGATGTCAGCCTCTACTCCTCTGGTACAAAAAGGGGCTGGGGAGAGAAAGCTGAAAAATTCAAATGTACCCTTAAGAAACCCTGAGCTATCCCTGCTGGCACTCAACAGGGGCAATGCTTACAGCTCCTGCCCTGTCCTCTGATTGTGATTCCAGCATCCCTCAGAGTCCTGTTCATCCAGCCAGGGACTTCCTAGGGCTTACAACTCTCTAAACCATGATTTTTTGCACTAAATTCTCAGTCATTTGGCTGGATTGGGCACATTTCGCTCCAAGTGGATCCAGTGAAGAGCAGGCCAGGCCAGGCTTAAAACTTTGGTGATTGCTCCTGAAAACACAGGCACTGATTTCCTGAATGAGATCTTAAATGGAAACAGGCTGTTTGAGTTTAAGTTGAATCCTCTCACAGGAAATCAGATTATTACTATCGAGAAAATTCTTTTCTCAGTACTATTTTATTGGTTTTGTTAAAAACCAATCACAAGAGAACAGCAATGCCCCAAAATAAAGAGCTCTGTGAAAATGGCTGTGCCAAATGCTTCTCTGACACATTTAACACCTCTCTAATAATGTTTTTTATAATTGTTTCAGAATGAAAATGTGCACCATAACAACCTGAAAATGGTTCATGCATATTCATACCTTCCATGTGTTAACTGCTGGGGAATGTTCTCAGACTGCTTCACTTTATAAATTGTTACTTATTTACCACGCCAGTTGGTGACTCTGGGGTGGCATATGTGAAACAAATTTGCAGTTTCTATTACAGCTAGTTGCAATTTCCCAATGAAACACTTTTTAAATTAAGAGATAAAACAACAACAACAACAACAAAAAGAATCACCCCAACCCGTTAATCTGGAAAGCAATGCTTTGTAGAGCAGTATTTGTTCAGAAGATCTGACAAAATGTGGGCAGGGTTTTACGAGAAGCATTTTCCAAACATGCAGGAAGATGGGATGGGTGATTTCTGGGTGCCCCAGAACAGCTCCACCGTGGGAGTAGATCACACATGGCTCTAATCTGGCAAAATCCCTATTGTGGACTAGGAAACTGAGTTTAGGAATTCCACCTCTTGTCAAAGGTCATCTCCTGGCTTCAGAGGAGTAACCTCCTGGTGATTGTATCTTGCTTTACTCTCAAACCTTCCAAAATCTGAGCTACTGGGTCAACAACCAGGCCCTTGCAGCTCTGGCTTCCAGCCCATCTCACATAAAAAAACATATGCAAAACTGATAATGATATATACACATCTTTAGGGAAAATTAAGTCTTTCTCGAAAGCCCACAGTAATTTCCTACTTCTAAAAGCAGATCTGGTTGGGAAAATCTTTCTTCTTTTTTGTCCATGAACAAAAATATTTTGTCTCAGCTTTACTGTATTTATTTTGTCCTAAAATAAATAAAAATCATTAAAATTTCCCCAAAGCAGACTCTGAATTTGAAAAACAATCATAAAACAAGTTGCTGCCAATGTTTTTAACAGCCTGAAAATCTGAAATCTGAAATATGAAAGAAGCAGATTCCTTGGTTCCCTCTTTGGCCAGGTGGTATAGAAGGGATTTCATAGCAGGAAAAGCAAATTCTTTAGAGGATCCAAACCCCTTTTAAAACAATGGGAAAACCACCACGTTTCAAATAAGGCCCTCTATTAGCAGAGCTGGTTTTATATATATGTGTACACAGACAAAGACCAAGAGGAAATCCGTGCACAGAATTTAATGTGATGGACTATGGAGTAGGTGGTGTTTAAAGTGTCTCCTGTGCAGTCTCTAAATATGCTGTGTCTCTTGCTGTGTAGAATATTCAGCACAGAAAAATAAACTTTCTTCCCTTTTTTGTTCAGATGTTTGCAGGTCACCTTTCCACTTGCTGAGAGGACTGAAACTTTCTTTTTTTCTCCAGTCATGTTCCATCTATCACACTGTACATCGAGAGAGGCGGGAGCGGATGTGTCAGACACAGAAAATGAGGGACAGAACAAAGAGAAATAGGCCCCTGAAGGAAAGAAAGAGAGAAACAGAAAGCAGAAACAGAAGAAGTGAGAGAGATAAGGGACCCTAAAATAGACATAAATCAACAGAAAATCAAGTACCTTGAAACAGAAGATAAAAAAATCCCCCTAAAGAGAGAAAGGCAGCAAGAGACATCTGTCCATCAGAAGGACATACACGTCTCCAAGAATTTTAATATCATTCCAGCCACAAGATAAAAATTCATTTATATCATTAATGAATGTCTCATTAATCAACCATTTCAAGTGCAATGTTTAACACAGATTACAGGATGAACAGACTCTCTTCCAGCTCATTATCCCTATGGTTCTATGCCCACCTGGGAAAAGAGAAAGAAATAGTCAATATGAGATGCATAAAGACCTAGTAAAGAGTTGATTGGAAGAACAAGTTTTGGTTGCTAGATAATATTTGATTTACTGTCTAAAAACCACTTTAGCACAGCCCTTCAGATATTCTGCAGTCCGCTGTGATTTCAGCAATGATAGATTGCAAGGTTTCCCATAAAATGACAAGGAGCAATTGAATGAATCCAAACTCAGCTGAATGGGTCATCTAAGGCTGCTGAAAGTGAAAAGAACAAAAGGAAGATGACAATGCACTAAAACAGATGCCTTTTTTATTCAGCCAGATATCCAAGATCATCTGTTGTTTAACCACCTGCTGAGCTGAAGCTCAAAAGTGGAGTAAGATTTGGCTGACTGCTGTTCCTCTGTTCAGAGCCCATTCCAGCTGAAGACTGTCACCAAAGTTGGACAGGTCCTTGAGATAGGTAAACCTGCTCCCCCGTCTCCTTTTACCTTGTTTTTTCATCCAGCCTTAACTTTCTCATGGTTATTTTGGTGTTGGTGTTTTTGCACTCACCTACACCATTTGCTCAGATAGCTGTTCCCAAAACAGAAGTGGAGGATGGCAAAGTTAAATGACCTGGATGTCCTTAATTTCAGATCATATCTAAAGTCAGCTTGTTAAATGGCAGATGACAAAAACACCTGAAGGATAAAGATGTGTCATTAGGTAGTGCTGAGGAACAGCTGCAAGTAAAGAAGCAAACAGACATTTAAAAACACAAGATAAAACTGGACCTTCATCTTTTGATGTGTTTGTTTTCAACTCAAACTTCCTTCTTTGGAAGGTATCTTCTTGTTATGCATGTTACAAAATATATTTTTGACAGAGGTTGAGACTTGGAGACAGAAGCTACAGAGTTGTTGAAATTATTGAATTGCTCAAGCAATGATTGGCAGCATTAACAGGCAGCTCTAAGCAAATGTTTATTTACTAAATGTCACTTATCAGCACATTATAAACCGTGGAAATTATGAAAGAATTAATAATGAAATTGAAGCTATTTATTTATTTATCAGTACAGGAAAATTCCTGAATGTCTTTGAAAGAACAGAAACTTGGACTTTATATTCTCTCAGATGTTACATGCCAGACTTTGGTAGAGGAAGCAGGAGGGAGAATAAAGGTCACTTTCAATCTGCTTCTTATTCATGACATTCAGCTTGAAGACCTGGCCAGCCTGGCTATGATGGGTTGTTAAATGGATTGGCCTAGGGCAAGAAAATGAAAGTAAGTGTACTCTGAAAGTTTTGGGAGTTTGGATCAGGGATTATTCCATCTGTTTAACGGCAGGACAGACTCAATGTGGTTGATGAATGATGGAAGTGCTTTTTATCACCGTGGTGTTAATGACATAATGAAGGTCTTTTAGGAGTGCAAATGTGGTATTCTATAAATCTGCTCCTATACATTTTCCTTCATTTATCAATTATTAAGGGGATTTTCACCTTCTGTTCTAGAAATTGCTGCAGAGCTACTGCATTGATTTAGGAGGACTTTTAGCTGCTTTGATGTCTATTATATTTTACCACATTGGTGAGCACGGTTTATTTCATCACATATTCTGTTTAAAAGGTTTCAATATTGATAAAATCTGGGCAGATAGGTACATAATAAATTTTCTTATTTTAATAGGATTATTTCAGAGAACAGAGTATGAGAAAAAGGCTTGTACTAGACTTATACTTGATAATCAGTTTAACCCTTTGAGGATATAACCCCTTGCAATCTGTTTAGCAGACTAGAGTGAGAGAAGACCCTTACCCTCACATCTTTCAAAAAGGATTTCTGCTTGTTCCATCTTTCAGCTGTTAAAAGTGATTTGGTGAGAATTTTAGCAATCTGGAGAATCTTAATCCTTTGCAAGGAATTTTTCCTAAAATAATAAAAAGGTAACAGAGATGGGTTATTTTCTAATCACTGAAGATTCATTTTCCTTTTTCTTGATCTTGCCTTTTAATTCCCACTTTCATTTATGTAATCTTTCATTTTCTTTTCTTCTTTCAGCATTTCCTAGGCATTACTTAATAACAGATGATACACTAGTCTGAAATGTGCTATAAAGGAAAAACTATATTTGGAGGTTAAAAGATTATATGAAAAATGGTTGTACTACTTTTCATAGCCACATCAAAAGAATGTGATGCAGTTGCTGACATAGTTGCCTGGTGCTATTAGGGAGATTCTTGAGTGCCTTTCAGGAGACACCTGCTCCCCAGCTGTGAAAGGGCTCAGGGGCCTGACAGCCCAGTTCTGTTGTTTTGGATCATTTAGGGCACCTCAAATAGCACTAGGAAGAGGTGAACTCAGCCCAAAAGTGGGATTTTATTCTGAGTTAGAAGCAAACCATAAATATTTACAAATGGGCTTCATGTCCCATCTCTCATCAGTCAGTAGAGACTTGGTAGGATTCTGGAAGTCTGGAGTCCAAGCAGCTACTTAGGTGATAAAATGAGCGTATCCACTCAGGGTAAGAGGAACCTCTAAAACTTCATTAATTCTGCTTTGTGAATCTCACTGGCAATAAAAGGAACTTATACATCCACCTTGTGATGTAGGCACTGACATTTAAGTGACTACAATCTTGAGCTGAGTATCAGTCACAATTTTCCAGATAATAGCAAGGTATGAGCTATTTAAGCACCAGTGTAGATAACAAATTGAAGTTCTTATTATAGATCTATAGAATTTGGACTAAGATAATTCCAGTGACTTTCCTGTCTCATCTGTGCTGTCCTCTCCACAAGCACAGAGATAAGAAGGCACCCAGATAAATCTGGACTATTATTGAGAGTGCTGCTTTTTTGGTTAAAGGGCAATGTCACATTTTGTGCCATTGATTGAATTATGGCATGTCCTACTTTGAGACCAAAGTGCCAGATCACTGGTTGTTCTCCGAAGTCATTTCTTCTGTCCCTCAGGTACCACAATGTATGGTCTTGCCTCACCTATCATCCAAACAGAATATTTTATCTTGTAGTATATAATAAAGAGAATAATGGTCCGTGTTTCCTTCCTCTTTTCAATAATAAAATGAATATATGGATGCAAGCCTTACTTAGTAATCAGCAGACACTGACATTTTGAGCAACCAAGTTTTAGAATTAAGAGAAAACCTAACAGGGCATAAAGAAATATTTCAGGCTGCAAAATATATTTTGTGTTATTTTCTCACTAAATGCCAAGGAACAAGAAAGGAAATCTAGAATATAAATATACAATTATCTCCTTCTCTCTTATGCTCATGACATCCTTCTTTCTTCAGACTGTGTTAAGTCTCCTCATAAAATAAGAAATGGATCTTCTCTCTATGACTCTCAAACTTGATATAATCAAAACTACAGTTTTTCTCATTCTAGAGGAATCTCACTGAACATAACAAAAAGTATGTCAGATTACACTAGAAAAAGCAAACAAACATATAAACACTTCTCCAGGCCGCTTTCTGTCACTTTGTAGAACAAAAAATTCTTTTTATAAACTCAGAGACTTGCATTGTGAACTTAAATGGATGCAAGTAGCTAAAAGGAAAGATGATTTAAAAGAGATTTCAGATCATCTACTATGGACACAAGATGCAAGTGGTAATACAGCCCAACTGTATCATTGAAAGAAGAGAAGAAAACTGGAAATCAAGTAGATCCAGAGGCAGAAAAGGATCTAGATACACAGGAAAGGGATCTTAAGCACAACTCAGGCACTTAACATTAAGTACATCATTCTAGATCCTGACATTCTTCAGGCACATGACAACCTCCCCAGAAATCCAGCCCAGAACCACCTGCATCTCTTTCCAGAGTTCAGTAAATCCAAATCAGTCTTCTGCATGCACTCAACTGGATTTATATAGTCCCTTGAAATAATTGACCCAAGCACTGCAAAGGTCAAAGTTTTAGAGATGTGGTCAGAGACAGAGAGAGCTTTGTTTTACCTGTGATGTTTCTTTAGGTAGGGCAACCATCAGTTCAAAGGCCACGGCTCTGTCTGTTCATTTGGGATCATGGACCATGTGCTTCCCTGGCACCCAGAGCCAGTCAGTGCATTCCAGGAGTCAGTCCGTCCATCCAAGAGTCTGTCAGTCCATCCAAGAGTCTGTCAGTCCATCCCAGGGTCCCTCTGTCACTGCCTGGAGCAGTCCCACCACCCTTCATGGAGCCGTTCCCTGAAGGGTTGGGGTGAGAGCAGGGCCCATCAGCTCCTTCACCGCCCTCTCCTCAGCAATGTCACCCCATGGGATGCAGTGGCATTCCTTTGGGAAAACCTGGCCTGCCCTCCCCCTCCTGATTTCCTGCTCTGTCACCCCAGACCCACCCGGGGTGCCCCCATGGCTGTGTCCTTCCCCTGGATGGGAGAAGGGCTGGGCCTAGGCCGGACAGAGCCCCCGCCATGTTGGGGTCAGGGCCCAGCCGGTGTCACCCGGGATCCACCAGTGTCACCTCCTGGGGATCATCCCTGTGTGTCATCCTTGGGCTCCAGCTGAGTGGGACAACGGGGCTGAAGGGACTGGGGAGCTGCTGAAGGGTTGAGGAGGCTGCCAGGACTTGGGGGGCTGAGGGGCAAGAAAGACATTGACATGATGGAGCATGTCCAGAGAAAGGAACAGAGCTGGGGAAAGGTCTGGAGCCCCAGGAGCAGCTGAGAGAGCTGGGAAAGGAGCTCAGCCTGGAGAAAAGGAGGCTCAGGGGTGACCTTGTGGCTCTGCACAACTCCCTGACAGCAGGGTGCAGACAAGGGGGCTTTGGGCTCTGCTCCCAGGGAACAGCGACTGGACAACAGGAAACGGTCTCAAGTTGTGCCAGGGAGGTTTAGATTGGATATTAGTGAGAATTTCTTCATTGAGAAGGTGGCCAAGCATTGTAACAGGCTGCCTGGAAGTAGAACACTTAAACATCCCTTTAAGTGTTCAAAAACCACTTGGATGTGGCATTTGGGGACAAATGGTTCAGTGGTGAACACGGCTTTTAGCAGTGCTGGATTAATGGTTGGAGTTGATGATCTTAGAGGTATTTTCCAACAGTATCAATTCCATGATCCTATAGGATCCTATAGAATATTCCTGTGAGAGATGGGACAGGAAGCTCAATACCTTTCTCAGGCTCAGGAACACTCAACACAAACTACTTCCAGGAAGATCCTAATCAAAAAGGAACTCTCTTGTCCAAAGTGTTCTTGTGTGTTGAAAAAATTCTAATTTTGTCTGTTCAGATGAAAATCTCAAAGTGCACAACTCTGCACAGAGCATAACAGGCAAAAATTCGAGCTTATGTACAGAAAGCACATTTGAAGAGTGCTGAACAAAAGTCTGCTCCAACTTAATAATGCACAATCATTCCTTTAAAACAGTTTTTAAGTCATACCTTTTAGTCTCCCAGAAGTACCTTTTTTTAATGTATACGCAAAACAAATAGTTCATTAAAAATAGAAGAAATAATCGTTATAGAAACCATTCTGTTTTAGTCTAGTTTTCTAACAGCTACTTAGTGGAGCAAATGCTGAGTTCAGTTCCCAGTCCTGACATTTTCTACAATGCCCCTTTCTAAGCCAAAATTCAGCAGCTGTATTTATGATTGAAAAATTGGAGTGTGGGTCAGGCTCTGTAATCACACAGCTGAGCTAATGCTTTTGCTGCATAAAAAGGGTTGTGGGTAATGTATTAAAGAGTCACTATGGGTTTGGAATGAGAAGTCAGATGAGATCATTCAAATCAAATCATAGGAAAAAATCCCTTATCAACTAATTCAGAACTTTCCAGGCTTCAAATATTTTCCTGTAGTTAATTTCCTTATTGAGCTTTTGAAGCTTTTTCATCTCAATCCCTCCTGCAAATAGAAGCCATCTGATTTTCTCATTTCAGTCTCTTTGAGACCACTGTCAGGCAATCCTGTGGCACACAGGATTCAGGTCCCAAAATGGACATACCATGATGGAAAAGTTATTTTCATAATATTATCAACAGACTGGCAGGGAGGCAAACTGCAATACAGAGAGAAATTCCAATGTGATTTTCAGTTGACATTTGCAACCGGGTTCATATGCTATGGGTGAGTTTGATACAAACTATTACATTTTTAAAAGATTATCTGAAATGAGCCTGGAAATCTCTTGTTCCCTGCTGCTAATTGAGATGGCACAAGACCAATCATCCAGTTCTTGTGTCTAGAGCAATTCTGTACACAGGCCACAGCAGTGTGAGCCTCTGTTAAATGTGTCCTGATGTGCTAATTTACCTCACTGAGTTTGGAAACCCAGAAATGGCACCACTGAGACCGACAGCCTTCAAAGGGCTTATGTGAACCAGCAAATCTGTTGCCCAGAGACACCTCATTCTTGCCCTGTTTATCACAGGTAAGCACATCCTGCAGCATAAGTAAGAGGAGAAAGACTGAAGTCAATAAATCACTTAGAAAATCTCTGAGCAGCGTTTGCAACACAGCTCCCTCTTTAGCAAATGCCAATGGGTCTAACATTTATTTTGTCCAATCCCCCAATTTATTAATTGCTCTCTTAGTGAAGACACTGCTGGCAATCCCACTACAAATACTGAAGGGTGAAAAAAAGAGATGGGACATGAGAAATGCCTAAGTAATCACTTTGCACAGTGAATGATTTAGTAAAGGTGTCCTCGTGATTCTCAGGTGGGGTGAGAATCCTGGATTACAGTTTCTATGCTGCAATACAGGTAAATAAGATACCTCAGGAAGGCTCTATCTACAGAAGGATAAGAGGATTTACTGGTCTGGGAAAAGTAGTGGAACTTCATTTTCTTCCAAGGTTTTCCTGATAAACATTCAGTCTTTCATTATAAAACCATAATTCTTCTGCAAACCCTTTTTCTATACTTTCTGGATTGAAAAGTCCAAAAATTACTGGATAATTGGATGCCTTAGAATATAGATTGTTATTATTAAAAAAAGACTCAGGTATAAGAGAGTGAATGTGGAAATTTTGACTCATAGTACCAATAAGATACTATGGGTAGGACAAAATATAAAGAGGTGGCTGAGATAACCAAATATCACTGTATAGAGAAAAGTTTTTACAGAAACTTCCTGTAGTTGCTATATGGCATAAGGTGATTGTGCAGCAAACATTAATAAAAAAATTCTCCAGGCTAATAAAAATAAACAAAATAGAAGAACATGTGGTATCTTCTCAGTGAACCCAAATACCTACTGGGAGAAGGCAAGTCGAGTCATTGGAATTATTTGTTCATCAGTATTACTTATAAGGAGGTTCATCATTGTAAGTCTATATATTTAGGCCCTGTGGTTTTAGTGCTTGAAAACAGCTGCAAAATTCAGCTGAGTTTTGCAACAGGCCCTGGAAAAAATCAGCCCCTGGCAGTAGAACTAGCTGTTTCTAAGAGAAGTTCAAAGAAGCACTCATTAAGGAAAATGTCAGTTCTAAATTTGTTTTCCCTGTTTCTTTCCTCTTTGTCATCTGCTATGAATTGGTCCCCAATGGCTTTGCCATTTTAATTTCATCTGGACACAGATGTGATCATCTGTGAACAAGTCTTTCAGAGCACTGCCTTGGCAAGAACTTCTGCTCATTCAGGACTGGGTAAGAAAAACTGTAATTCCAGGATTTATGTGGTTTTCTATCAAACTGAGTGTTTTCTTTATAAAAAGATTTGCAGCACATTCAGTCAAATATTATGACTTACAAATGTCTGCATAGGTGCTGGTGTGGGAAGAACACTGGAATCCACAAATATCAGAAGGTAAAAGTCACCACCTGAGTTTAGATTTGTCTCAAGACATCCCAGTTCACGCTGTTTATTTGCATGAACTTTTAGGTAATGATACCCAAACTACAGCTGGCTAATTCCTTCCATTCCTTCCATTCATTGAAGTCTTCCTTCAATTATTAAACGCTCTCAGAAATGCAGTTCTTGGTCCCTCTTTGTCTCTAACGAGGACAATACATCACTTTTCTGACTGAAAGATTTTTTGCACACCTGCAGGATGGCATAAACTTCTAAATCTTTCTTCATTCAGCATGATTTCCTCAGACTGGATCTGTTTTGTAAGGATTTAATGTAGCTCAGAGCATCAGGAGGGACAGAGAATGGCTGTAAGTGCAATGGCAGCAGTCAAACACTTTCTGCACTTCCTGATCCTGCAGCTGTCTGCAAGTGGAAACTCCAGAAGTTTTATCATTAACAATGTAAGGCAGAGATCACAGAGGCCTAATTAAATTTATTCCTGTATTTATTCAGGCCTCTAAATAAACACAGACATATATTTACATGTCTCTATATTAATATGTATTGATAAACACATTTGACTCTTGTATGGCATCTAAATTTGTGTTTATCCAAGCATTGCAGAAAATTAGCTCATCATGGCTCATCTGTCCTGTACTGAGAATTATTTTTACAATTCCCAAGGAGCCTTGAAGAACAACCCAGATCAGCAAAACCATGAAGCTCAAAATCCCCTTTGTTTTGGGATGTTCCCACCTGAAAGTACATCCATTTTTTCTCAGTGTTTAAAATTTACCACATTAAACCAGCAGATTAGATCCAAGCATGCCTAAATTTAGACCTCCTCCATTCCTGTTTATAATTTGCATTTTGCAAAAAGGCAACAAAATAAGACATAGAGCAATCATAACAAATCACTACATGTCTAATTATAGGGGACATTAACCTCAATTTTAGTAGTATACCTTCTGATTTTGCTGTGATTTACACAGTGTCAATCATCAAGCTGGTTATCAATCCATCACATCAATAAAGCAGATGCTGCAGACTCATTTCTTACTCACAGGATAAAGGTCCTGAGGGCCTCACATCGTATGTGTTTTACCAATTGAACAGACAAAATGAGTCCCTGGACAGAACAGGACTGAGTTAAAATCCAGAAGTTTTGGGTATTTGTTTCAGGCTACTATAAAGATTGACACTACCCACCCAGCTGAGTTTCCTCACACAACTAAAAGAGTTTAATACAGGGTTTAGAGCTTGTATCTAGATATTTTGCAGTCCTACTAGTAAGGCTGATTGTCAAAGGAACTGTTAAAGAACAGTAACAGTTTTATGGGAGCAGTCTGTAAAGATGCAAAAATGATCTGCAAATGTTGTCCTTGGCTCCTCATGCATTTCTAAAGCAACAAGCTGAAAAGGGCCAATAACCATGAAACTGCATTAAATGTTCTATGAGATAAGTCAAATACTTTTCAGAAATTCTAATAAATTCTTTTCATAATTTATTAGCATATTCTGCCCTGTGGATCTCATTTTTACCTATTAGAGAACTTGTCTAAGATCAGACAAAAGAACTTTTCTATTCTACTGGCATGCTGAGTGGAATTCATTATTAAACACTGTGCTAGGTTAATCTGATTCAGGAAAAAAAAAGTAAGAGATGCTTTTATAAAGATAACTGAAATTAGATAACTGGAGGAAAAAACCTACCATAAGAATACTGGAGCTTGTGAATTTTTATTTTCTTTTTCTTCAAAACTTTTCCTTTGAAGGCAGTGCAGAATTGGTTGATTGATCTGTCTATCTGTCAGACTTGAACTATGTAGCATGCAATGCCCAATACACTTCTTTGTTTTCCTTAAGAAAATCAAAAAGTCGAATGGACCTCATTTCAGAAAAGACCTTTGCAGCACAACTCTGGCACTTAAGGTTAAGAATATCATTCCAGATCCTGACATTCTTCAGGCACACAATAACATCCCCAGAAATCCTTCCTAGAATCAGCTGCATCTCTTTCCAGAGTTGAGTAAATCCAAATCAGACTTCTGTAAGACTCAAAATGGATGAGTTGGGTTCTTAAATCCATTCTATAAATGGATTTATAGAATCCATTGAAATAACTGACCCAACAACTGGAAACGTCAAAATTTAAGAGATGTGGCTAGAGAGAGATTGTATGTGATGTTTCTTTAGGCGGGGTAACCATCAGTTCAAAGGCCATGACTCTGTCCATTGGGTTGAGATCACGGACTGTGTCTATCCCTGGTGCCCAGGGTCAGTCAGTCCCAGGGTCAGTCAGTGCATCCCAGGGTCAGTCAGTGCATCCCAGGGTCAGTCAGGGTCAGCCAGTGCATCCCAGGGTCAGTCAGTGCATCCCAGGGTCTGTCAGTCAGTGCATCCCAGGGTCTGTCAGTGCACCCCAGGGTCAGTCAGTCAGTGCATCCCAGGGTCAGTCAGTCAGTGCATCCCAGAGTCTGTCAGTCAGTGCATCCCAGGGTCTGTCAGTGCATCCCAGGGTCAGTCAATGCATCCCAGGGTCAGTCAGTGCATTGCAGGGTCAGTCAATGCATCCCAGGGTCAGTCAGTGCATCCCAGGGTCAGTCAATGCATCCCAGGGTCAGTCAGTGCATACCAGGTTCTGTCAGTGCATCCCAGGGTCAGTGTCCCAGGGTCTGTCAGTCAGTGCCAGGACCGCTCTTGTGGCTGGGGGCAGAGGGCCTCAGGGCTCCTAAGGGGTGTCAGGTGCCCAGAGAGGCTTTGGGGTCATGCTGGGTGCCCAGGGTTTTATGGCACACTATAGCATGGCAGGGATGAGGCCTTGTGAAGCTCTGCTCAGGTGTCTCTTGTCCTTTCAAGGAGCACAGCCCAGCCAGGGGTTGACCATCAGGGTGGCCTGGGCTGTCCACTTTGTCAGGAGAGTCCCAGGGAACCCCTGCCCAGTGGTGTTGTACTTGGGGTGATGATGCCAAGAACTCGCTGAGAGGGTGGGGTGGTGTTTGGGACTTGTCAGCAGTGACGAGGCTCTGGTGGCTGTGACATCACAGAGGACGGGTGACAGTGGGACCTGTCCCTAAGGACAACACCAGGCAGCCTCAGTGCAGCTGGATTGGGGTGATTTGTGTGTGCACATGCACGGGGAAGGCTGGGCTGGACGAGGGACTGGCCAGATGCTCAGGGGGGTTTCTAACCCTGAGTGAGGGCTGAGC
>VZSR01003371.1:2877552-2919033 GCA_013398615.1 Brachypodius melanocephalos
TCTATGGTGTGGAATATCCCTTTGGCCAGTTCAGGTCACCTGTCCTGGCTGTGCTTCCCTGCCATTTTGTTTATCTTCCTTCTCATTAGTAGAGAATAAGACCAAAGAAAACCCTTAAAAACCCCAATCCTCCATCAAAACTCTGAAAAAAATCAAAAAAAGAAAAAAAAAAGTTCCCAACTTAGATAAATATGACTTAGCAAAACCAAAAAAATAAGTATTTTAACAACAATATTCTCATTCTGAATCCAAAACACAGCCTGTACCAGCTACTGAGAAAAAATTGACTCCACTCAAGCCAAAACCAGTGCACTGAGCAACAGGTTTTGGACTATTTTCCGTGGTACAAAGGAAACAAAATTCAGGCACCAAAGCCTGCTAGCTAGTTCCAGCAATAGTACAAAAGGTCATTCTTCCAAATGGCTAAACTGCACCCTCAGGCTTTCAGGGTTATATGCTGTGTCATTACTAAGAAAAATCTCACTGCATTAAGAAGCAGCCATTGCTTTTAAAAAGACAGAGACACTGTTTTGTTAGAACAAAACAAACCCAAGAAAGCCTTATCACAAAGCAGCAATGAAGTACATGTGAAAATAAAGTTTGTAGTTCAAATTGAGATTTCTCTGGCTCGTGTTTCCACCAGCAGCCATCTCATTGAGCTCTGACAGGTGTTTGCGTGGTTGCCAAACCCCTGGGTTAGTTCAGTGCATAAGGAACAGTGAGATTAAATTATTTCTGTAAGTGAAATTCTAAAAAATTAATTGGAAAGGTGAATCAGAATTGTTAAGGAATCTTCCGTGTCGGAGCATCCTGGGGCCACTCTGGCAGTCACACCTACACCATCAGCAGGCAACTCCAGTGCCTGGCTTGGCTCCCTGCACACACCCCACACTCACCTGGTCAAATCAGGTTTCCTTATCAGCTCGAGCCCAGGTTTCCCACGGCAGAGTCACAGAAGTACAGATCCTATAAATTGTTTAATCTTGGTGCAATAACAAAACGACTTGAGCTGAGTGGCTCCAGGGAGGGAACCTGAACCAAGGAAGCCCTGGGCTTTTATACCCTCACAGATTTAGTGTGGGGAAAGCCTGGAGCCCTCAGGTCCCTTTCCTGGGCCACAGGTCCCTGTGCCTTCTTTTATGCCAAGAGCAGATGAGGGGGGAGAGCAAAGATGAGAGTGTGCAGGAAGGCATTGCCTTCTGAAAAAGACAGGACAGCTTATTAATTTGTCTCACCATGTCTTGGGAAGCCCTGTCCTTAGACTCAATTTGTTCTTGACAACACAAGGAAAGCAGCAGAAGTGCAGAGCCAGCAAAAGGAGAGAACAGACTCACTCTTCATGCTGGTATATGCTTTGTAAAACACCACACTCAGAGGTAGAAAAATGGATGGGCAGAGTGAGACATCTCTCATTTGTCATATCAAAGTTTGCTGTGCAGTCTTTCTCGTTGCCCGAATTTCACAACAGTCTCTGAACATGCTGCCCACTCACTCTTTTTTTGGTTGGCCTCTTTACTGAACTTCTCTTTGGCCCAGATACCCCAGGAACTTCTTGCTTGTAACCAGCAAGACTAATGACATTTTCCTGCTTAATTCTATCTACAGATATAGACTTCAGTCTATATATTTGATTTTAGCCCTGTCCTAGACAATGAGCCCATTTACACCCTCCCAAGCTTAAATCTCCCCAGCAATCAGATGTTTAGCAGCTCTGCTTTGGTCCCCAGAGGATTTTAATGTGGCATCTTAGCAGTTGGCATATTGCCTCGATCCAGATACCCCAGATGTATATTAGACTCCAATTTCTCTGGCATCCAGCCACCACAGGAACAGAGACCCACAATTAATGAGCAGAGTTAATTGTTCTGTGACCTGTGTGTAAGTTGGAAGCTGTGCCATAGACTCACAAAATCATGGGGACAGCAAACCTCCCCTAACAATGTAGGCAATCGTTTTAGAGAGTCACAGAATCACAAATTCATAAAATCATAGAATCACAGAATGTTTTGGGCTGGAAGGGACCTCAAAGATCATTTAGTTCCAGCCCCTCTCTCATGGGTAGGAACACCTTCCCCTAGAGTGGGTGGTTCATATTTCTTGTATTTTTTTCCTTCCTGGCACCCTTTTGTGGGTTTTTGATTTTGTTTTTTGGTTTTTGGTTTTCTTTATAGTACTTTAGTATTACTCTGTTCCCCCCTGAAGTGCTTCACAATAGATTCTTAGAGCTCTTAAGTGTAAGAGATATCAGACTGCAGCTTTTTTGTTCTTTAAAACTGACTAAAAACCAGCAACTCAGTCCAAGGCAGGTAAATATTCTACAGGAGAGTAAGTTTCCCAGTATTTTGACTCACACAGAGATGATATGACATGCTGTATTTTGAAGAAAGCCTTTTTTTCCCTCCTGCTGTGATATAAGAAGCTGTTTTGTGAATCTCGTTTCTTACGCTGGAAAGATCAGGGCAGAGAAAAAAGTGAAGCAGCAAGTTCCCTGGCTGCAGCATCAGTCCTCTGGTAAAGTAAGTTTTCAACTAAAAATATCTGTGGTGCTTTGAACAGGATTCTCTGTGAAGAAAGCTTGAAATTACTATTCTCACCTCTTCTGCTAGGTGTTTGCTGCTCAGTAGAGAGTTTTTCATATGAGATCATCACCATGGCAGTTATAACAAGTTGGCCAGCAGAGACTGTGAGGTTAATACTTTAAAAAAGCACATTCTTTTTCTGTAGTATGTGCTGTGTAACAGTTTTACAGTTTGTTCCTTGAAGGATGTGCACTGGCAGCCCAGAAAGCCCAACAGGTCCTGATTTGCATCCAAAGCAGAGTGGGAAGGTCAAGGGAGGGGATTCTGCCTCTCTGCTCAGGTGAGACCCCACTTGCAGAGTGTGGCCAGATCTGAGGCTCCCAATATAAGGAGAGTGTGAAACTGTTGGAGCGAGCCCAGAGGAGGCCACAGAGATGCTGAGATGCTCTGGCAGTAAATATCCTCTGATACTCAGAGCTGAGAGAGCTGGGGGTGTTCAGCCTGGAAAGGAGAAGGCTTCAGAGACCTTCCACAACCTTCCAGTGCCTCAAGGGGCTACAAGAGAGCTGGAGAGGGACTCTGGACAACGGCATAGAGTGACAGGACAAGGGAGAATGGCTGTAAATTGACAGAGGGCAGGGTTACATCAGAGATTAACAATAAATTCTTCACTGTGAGGGTGGTGAGGCACTGAGACAAGCTGTCTGAAGAAGCTGAGGATGCCCCATTCCTGGCAGTGTCCAAGGCCAGGCTGGATGAGGTTCTGAGCAACCTGGGATAGTGGAAGGTGTCCCTGCCCATGGCAGGGGTTGGAATGAGATGAGTTTTAAAGTCCCTTCAACACAAACCCGTCCGTGATTCTATGAGGCTGACTCTATGTGTTTATGATTCTGTGTGTTTAGGATTCCATTATTTTAGGATTCCATTATTTTAGGATTCCATGATTCTCTGGTATAGTTGCCCACATTGTTTGGGGGAGATTGATCTTCCCAGGAATCCCATCCAGATCAGTAAAAAATTGGTTATAATATATTTTTTGTAAAAATGAAGCTGTGAGAAAGGTGTGCACTTCTGCCTTCACATAACAAACAACAACAAGGGGCCTGATATTTTCTGTCTCACTTTGCACCAAAGTTTCTTTAAGTGTCCTCTTTAAGCTTGATCTTGCCTTTGTCAGCTGTAAGCCCATAAAGGAAAAAAAAAAAAAAAAAAGGAGAAGGAGCAGAAGGGGTGAAGGAAAGCAAATCCTTACACCAAACCAGTCTTCTCAAAATTTGCACAAGCATTAATCAGCACATTGCTGCAAAACAGAACAAATAAGAGCATCATGTTCTTTTGAAAATCCATTTTCAAGGGTTTTGAACTGACTCAGACAAACACATCCCTCAGGGACATCTTTGATTTCCACATTGTTCTCCTGATCACTCAGTGTGTTCCCAGAATGAGAACTTTCACTGTTTGTCTTCTTTTTCTTACTGGGCACGGTACTTAGGCAGAAAATCTGTCAGAAAGGAATAGCTGCATATAAATGTTATTCTAAGTATGGTTTCTGATACTATAGCTCAGCATGTTTGGAATATTGATCACAGCGCTTAAATTTGCAATTAAAATGATAATTTCTTTTTTCCACTGATTCTTTGACTAATGTTATGCAAAATACTGCCTAGGATTGACATAAGGGCAATAAAAACTGCACAGAAAAATCTGTGCCGAGCTAATTGTTAAACATATGGTCACATGCCATGGAAGGGGGCAGGCAATGTGAACAAGGAGTGAACAGGGACATTGAGTATCTTCATAAAGATGGAACTTTCAGCATTTCTGCTACTTGCATTTTCGTTCTTTTCTTCTCTCCTTAATTTCCCCAGAAACTTTTTTTTACTTTTCCTGAGTTAGAGATCCATTCATGTTCTCTCACAGTGGTGCAGGGAACTGCTGACTCCAACACAGAGAAGACCAAGGTAAAAGGAGCGAGAAGTGCGACCCTTGAGATTTGGGAATATGATTTTTATGGTATGCCAACAAAATACAGATGTTAAATTCAAGGACAACACATGCAAAAACAGCAGGGTCAGTGGTATGGTATTATCATCATAAATTGATTGTCCTTATAGCTGCTTGAAAGTTGGATTTATCCATGGTTTCTTCAGTCTAGGAAGTTTAATTGGAAGGTTTTCTTAGTTCCTTCTTTTTTTATTTTCTTTTTTATATTCTTTATTTTCTTTCCTTACAAATTTAATCATTTTAGTCTCTTGCCAAGAGAAGTTGTGGCTGCCCCGTTCCTGGAAGTGTTATTGGCCAGGTTGGATGGGGCTTGGAGCAACCTTGGATAGTGAAGGGTGTCCCTGCCCGTGGCAGGGGGGTGGAATTAGATGGTCTTTCAGGTCCCTTCTAACCCCATCTATTCCATGATTTTTATGATTCCTTGATCTTGGGTGCACATCAAAAACTCACCTATTTCTATTTCACATAAATCAAATTCACGATCAGTGCAGCCTATTTTTTACTTCTGCATTTCCCAGAATGTTCTTAGTCCTTGTTTGCTCTAGTGTGAAAAAAGCACCACTTTCTGATTTTAGTGCTTATTCAGAGATGAAGTGTATTGGTGATCGATGTGCTCCAGTCTTCTCCAGTCAATATCCGAGCTATGGGTCACTCTGAACCTTTTCATCATTCTTCACAAAATGAGTTTTTCTCAGATTGCCTTCCCCATTCTACTCCTCAATTTCTTTATTCTATCGTTAACCAAATCTTATTCATTTACTGCACTGAATCCGCACACCAGGGGCTTAGTTCCCCTCACAACTGCTTATCTCTGTCCCGTTATTTTCTCTTTAATAAATGATTTCAGAGCATACATTAATTGTTTCTTTCCATAGCAAGTATATAAGGATATTTGAAATATTCTTCCCTGAAAAGAGAGATAGGGTTTTTCATTTTTTGTTTTCCTCCATTTTCTTTAAAAAAAAGAAAATAAACCTTTACAATTAACAAATACATGCAATGATTTCCTTATATAGCAGAAAAAGAAGAAAAACTTCATAATCACTTTTGAAAATCCATCATGTTTTGCTATTGATTAATATAGTTCTATAAATACCTGAAAATTAATTAATACTGCTAATTTTTAAGACAATAAGGTAACTATAATATTTTCCAATATTTTTTAGTAACAGGAGGCCTCATTATATTATTTAGGTTATTACAGCAAACACTGCAAATGCATTTAGTCTTTATTGATGTTCTGCTCATACCCGTCAAAGGACTAGAATTTCATTACTCCCCTCATTTTTCCTAACTACCTTAATCTTTTCTTTAGCTCCATTATTTCCCCAGGTGACCTCACGCTGGGAAACATCAAGGAACACGAGAACAATAGAGAATTGATCACAAATAATTTTCTGTTGATCTTCTGTTTTGTCAACACCTTCTCTTCCCACTGAGGGAAATAATCATCAGCCTTGCATAGTAGGAGGCCTGAATGAAGCTGGAAATATGAATGAGTGGTAGAAGGAAGCACTAATAAAGTAAATAACTGGCTAAACTTGAATCATTCCCTATTGACTAAGTTTTTATCTTGGACAAAAACCTACTGATGGAAACCAACTCCTGGCTGCCAGGTCTGTCAGGATGATAATGTAGGATACAGTGCAATAATTTAATGATTTAAATTTAGCTTGCTGAAGCCAAAACCATCTGGTACAAAGGACACTTTGGCAGATTGAGTACAGTGAGAATACTGTTCTTCTTGCTGTTATGGTCTGATAACAAAGGAAAAATACGCAACCAAAGCCATTAAAAAATCATTTGCAGTCAATCCTCCAAGTCTGAATAATAAGAGGCAGAGCACTAATTATAATTGTATGGAGTTTCCCAGCAGAGACACTGCAGACCAATTGCCACTTGTCTGCTCTCAAGTATTTTCTGTAAATGCATTCATTTGTGGCATCTTTTCATTTATGTGACAATATTATTACATTTTGTTTTCCCTGGCAATTGTTTTATTGCCATATGGGAGTCATTAGTGAAACACTTTTGAGAAAGTAAGGACATCTCTGAATATACCCCTGATTTTAGGTCTGGGTTGAAATGGACTCTTAATAAAATAAAATTGTGCATTTTGAGAAGATAGACAATCTTAAGATGCTCATTTCATAGCTAGGACTTGAACAGAAAATGAGACAAGACTGCACACACAATACAAAGGTATTAAAACTGGAAGCAATATTCCATTTTCATCCTCAACTGGGATATTTTAAAAGGTAAATTTGTTTATTATATAATTTTCTCTTTATAGAACTGAGGATTTTTCATGGTTGTTTTTGTGGACAGCTGGGGCAGGGCTGCTTGACCACATCCACTCCAAGGCCACTTTTCAGTCTGTCTGATATCACAAAAAGGGTCCCTGACATGAGCAGAATGATTTCATCCCTTCTGTAAGATGTGGCTTTGCACTGATATTAAAACTAATTTTCTTTCAACAGGTATGTCTTATGAAGTGACTGCAGGCTATGTCACTTTGTCATCCACAAAATTCATATTTATTATCAAATCACTGATGAAAAAGCTTGAATTCTGTCAGACTAATAAGCATTCTTCATAAAAATACCAGATGAACACTCCAAAAATGCCACTTCTTATTTAGTTAATCAGTTGGCAAACATGAGCTCCATCAAGATTTTCAAATGCTAAGGAGGACATGAGAGTGCAGAGTCTGAATCACAGAATTGTTATGGCTGGGAAAGACCTCTAAGATCGTCAGAGTGAACCCTTAACCCAGCACCACTCTGTTCGCCACTAAATCATGTCCCCAAGTGCCACATCCGTGTGCTTTTTGAACACTCCCAGGGGTGAGGACTCCACCACTTCCCTGAGTAGGCTGTTCCCATTCTTGGCAACCATTTCAGTGAAGAAATTTTTTTCTGATACCCAATCTAAACCCTCTCTGGTGTAACTTGAGGACATTTTTTCAAATACTCGTTCTGATGCCTTCAGATTCTACAGTGTCTCAGCTCTTCACTTTGGTGCATTCTTTCTCAACAACACTTTAGAGACATGATAAGTCTGGAAGATGGAGAGCTGCTACCACTCAATAAACCCAGAGATAACACAGATGTGAGTAGCAGAGATTAGGGAGGGAATGAGACTGGAAAAGGAAAAAAGAGTGGGATATGGTAAAAGGGAGACAGAAGGGGTTAAAAAAACAGGAATAGAAGAAGATAATTTGTCATGATCAAACCTGGCAATGGGCATGGCAACCCTTCCTGAGAATAATCTTGTTCTTCATCTTGCACTAAGTCTGCCTCATCCCCTCACTCTCCAGGAAAGAGATTGCACAAGAATGTTGGGATGATCAGCTGGGAGTTCAGAGTTCATTATTCTGTTATCTCCTGCAGCCCAGGTGTCCCTCTCACCAGCCTGCAGGTATGCCCTGCACCCTGATAGCTCTGCTTCGTGCCAGTCACTTGATTGAGATCATGAACCCCACTGAAAGCAATAGGATAGGGTTAAAATGTTTCTGAAATCATGGGAATTGTGTGCAATAGATTCAGAGGAGGGTGTAAAGAAAGATTGAGCCTGGGTAGACCTGGGAAAGGGAACCAGGGCTGGGTAGGCCCTGGAAAAAAAAGTTGAGCTTTGTCTTTACTAGATCATGTGAAACTACACCTGCATAATCACCATGTGATAAGTGATATGATTGTTAAATGTAATGATTGTTCGGTAGTTGAATATAATTATTGTTTAATAGTAATAAGAATCATGAGAAACAATGTAATCACAACAAGAACCACGAGAAACGATATTTGGGGGACCTGATGAAAACTATAAGAATCCATGCTTGGATAAGATCAATGTATACAATAGAACAATATGGGTTTAATAATTAATATGTAGTTATATAATGAAAAGAGTATAAAAACATGTCCATCTCGAATCCATGTCAGAATCAGATTTGGGCTTGTACTCTGTACCCCTGATTCCCAGAGCTTTTCAGTAAAAGCACCAGCATATAATCATTCTGTGATTATGTGTTTCAACACATAACAACTAACAAAAGCAATTCAGAAGCCTCAAGTTATTTGTTCACGCCACATTTTGCAGATTGGTCTTTGAAGTTAAGGATGGATCTGATGAAGAGACCACCTGTCAGTTCCCTAAACTACCCTTTCAAATATTTTACAAAAGTTAAAATTTCAAATATTTTACTGTCTCCTGAGGAGAATTTAAATCAAAACAACAATGAACATAAAAATGGAAAACAAGAAAAAACAATAAGCCAAACCCCTCCTGCTGCAAACTCTTTTATATTAACAATTTAATCTTATTTTTGTCATATGTCTCAAGAAAGAATGAAGAGCAGAACTGCAAGGTAATTTCAGCCTGGTTAGCATTATGAAAATAATAATAGCATAAATGATGTAAAATAAATTGTACAATAATGAAACTGAAAGATCATCCATACTCCATATCCCACAGAACTTTGTGCATCCCATTAGCAGCCAGTACTGCTAAATATCTGTGTATGGATGAGTAAGAGATAAAAGCAAAAAACAAAATGTTATATTCCTTTTGTAGTTTTTTTTAGAAAAATAGTTGTCTTGAATATTATCAGAAAAAATAACAATCTGTATAAGGGCATCACAGAGAGCATATGGTTTGCAGATAAGATTTTCTTTTGGAATTACAATCAAGCATGTGTTGCTTTATGGCACAGTTATATAGGGAGATAAATGAATGTATGTTCTGCATTTCTGTACAGATTTCTACAATAAGAATTAACTTTGCTGCACTCTTTACCTTTTTCTAAAAAAAGAAATTACTCGATTTCCAGGCATGAATAAGCAAACAACTTTTATATATTTGGAGGTAGTTAAAAAAAAGGATAAATTAGGCCCTCCAATTATAGTGTTGCAAACATTTTCTTCATTTGATGAATTTACAAGGATACAAAATACCTGTGTGAACAAATAAACATTGCCTGTATTCAATTAAACCATTGCTTCCTTCATGCTTTAATTACATAATTAATGTGATAAATTAAACTGTTTCTCAGTGAACCATCCAGTCTAAGCTTAGAATTTATATTAGTGTACTTTGCTATATGTGCGCAAAAAGTAATTTGGTTCACGACATTATCTCTGAATTACTTCCCTGTTTTCATTTCCATTTTAAATGAAAAAAAAATATAATAGACACTAAAACCTAAGTTTCACATTGCTGTACTTTGCAACAGTGGAATATGCAGAAGAATAGAGAGGTTTTTATCATACATGGTCAATATATTTGCCCCATAAATCTTGGGCTAATGCCCAAAGGAGATCAGAACAAGATGTCCTAAGAGTGCTGAATCTCATCTTTTCCACACATGGCTCCATTTAGCAAAACTGAGTGAATGAAGTGTCCTTCAACAAGGGCACCAAAATGGTTTGCCTGCAGGATTCTTTCCTCTGTACAGCAGCACACAATGTGCTCTAGGATTTTTTTAATGCTAATTTCCATGTCATTCACTAAAACTGCTCAAATCTCCCCTTCAGGAGGCTATGGAGAACCTAATTAAGAGAGTCAGACAGATTCATGCAAGAAAGCTTCATTAAGAACCAAGCTGCAGATTGCTGAAAGCTGGGAGGGTGCACAAAGGAAATGTTGTCGTGTGCTCACTTTTCTCCTGTAATCTGCCCCAGATTTCTGTCAGAGAGGTCATTGCTCCCAGTTGGGAGATGGGTACCACACTTTTAGCTCCAGCAGACGGAGAATTACAGTCTGTCTCTCAGGGCAGATACGTTATTTAACACAACAAGAACAGGCTTTGGGCAACAAAAATCAATCACAGGCATCTGAAGGATTATCCTACTTGATTGAAAGTCTCCTCAGACAGAGAGCTGGTCTCTCCTTGGGCTTCAGGACTTCAGCAAATGTAAAGCTGCTACTTTATTTACAGACTTTATTGCTGGTACAAACAGAAACTGTTAGACATCCTTCTGGAAACTCGCTCCCTGTAATTTTCCACTTCCCTGCTCAGCAATAAGATGTTATTTGTAGTATCTGCTAAATGTAGAGAATCGCAAAATCATTTGAGTTGGACGAGACCTTTAAGATCTTTGGCCACAGCTGGCTGAAAGTTGAGACCATCCAACCATTCAAAAGAACTTGGGGTAAGAATGGACTGTGGAGAAGCTCACAAGGCTCCAGAGATGGCACAAATCAACACCTCTGCTGATATCTTTGGTTCTACAGGATCTCATAACCTCCCACATCATGTGCTTTTGCCAATCTCCAGAGGTGGTAACTAAGCATAAAGGATGTAACCATACACATCCATACTCTCCTTCTCAGAAATTGAGGATTGGTGGGAAACACTTGAAATAAAATTCTGGTGAAAACACCACTAAGATGAAGGATGTGCTCTCCTTGTCTCAATTATGTATCACACTTTTCCATCCCACATTTCCTGATAGAGGAAAATCCTGTTCAGGACAGGGCAGAGCTGGGTAGAGTGCAGGTTTAACAGCTGGATGCTGTCAGAGCAGGTACAGCAGCAAAAAAGGGGCAGGGGGTGAATAAAGCTGTATATGAGAAGGCTACAGGATCATTCACACTCCTAGAGCCCCAATTGTTGATCCTACCCACCCAATTAAATTGGCACCTTACCCCTTGTCTCTCAGGCATCAGATAAAAAGAAGTCACCACTCCTGGAATCTCAGAAGGAAACACCATCCCAAAGGTCCATTAAAACTAACCAAATTATAAGTTATTTTAAATTATATTTGAAAATGGAATCATTCGTTAAAAGGCTGAACATTGCACATAATAATTGCAGGAAACCTCTTTCTTCTCTCCTCGTCCCAGGAAGATAAGACAATAAAAGTGGTGTTTCTGTTAATAAAACTGAAACCATGTGAAATCTGGAATGAGAAACATGTGATGAGCCTTTACAAACTATTACTGGCTCTTTGGTACATTTGATTAAATCAGTGCAATCTGTACTAAAACCAAGAAGTTTTTGCAATACAGAACCAATTAAAACATCACAGACAACGTTCCAACAACCTGAAATGAATTCTTACCTTTCTACAAGAAAGTGTGGAAAAGAAATACAGGGGAAGGGAGAATCAAACAACCTTTACCAAAACCAAAGCTGCAGAATATTTCAAGACATTGAAGTCTCAGTTCCTCCAAAGCTGAGTACACATTAAGGACAGTTGGAGGGTTACACATTGTACATTTGTGGTTAGGGTAACATCTCAGGAGAATAACTTCCTTTGGGAAGGAGAGTTGAGGTGCAAAAGAGTGGATAACAGCCTGCCTCTGTTTTCAGGAAATTTAGATGCTAAAGGGCAGATTGCAAATGACCTCTAGAGAAGTAGCATAAGAAGCAGAATTAGATTACATAATCTTGGGTCTTTTAGGAACAGAACTCTGCTATTTCAGAGACTGTAAATGTTTGGCAAGCCAAACTGAAAACCTGTAATCAAAAAGCCTGTGTCACACTGAAATGTTTACAGGAATCTCACAGGTCTACTGAAAGAAAGAAAACAGACAAAATACACATTCTCTGTGGCTAAAAACACCTTTGAAAGAAATAACATGCTAAGAGCACAAGAAAAGCTTCACTTTGTACTCAAACTTCAAATTTTCCCAAAAAAATGTATAACAGTCTGACGTATTTTTCTCTACAGCTCAAGACCATCTTGGCATTTATCCTGCTAAATATTTTCTGTCCTCATAATGTGGTGCATTGCTGAGATCAAATTCCTGAGCAGCAGGAATTATGAGCAGCACGCCCTGCTCTCCCCTGATGCCTCAGGTGCTACCAAAGCCTTGTATAAACAACCCCAAGTTAGGAGTTATGGTGACACCATGTTCTTAACTTTGCACCAGCAGACAAAATTATGAAAATATTTAACTAGTTACTTCAGGATTCTTGAGCCTAGATGAAATACCTGATTTGGCCCTGTTTAACCTGACTCACATCCTTAGATTGCTGTAATACCTGCAGTGGCAGGTGCTGAGCAGGTGTGGGGTGGTCATGCTGCTTCCAGCATCTAATCTTGATGCCTGAATTGGATCTTGAAAGCTTCACTCGATGTTTCCATGGCTCCTAACTCTGTGGCCCAGGTTATTTACCTTGAGTTGGTGGAAGCAAGCCCTCCATTGTTCCCCAGAGAGCCTCAGCTGCTCTCAAGTCAAGCGCTCCTTGCACATGGTGTAAGGGGTTTCTTTCTCTGTGTGTGGGTTTCATCCTGCAGTCAAGAGAATTTCTTTCATTTCCTCTCTATTCAGCTGTTACCAGGCAAGAAGAAATGCTTGACACAGACTGAAAGCTTTTTATTTGAATTCTTGTGTAACCTTCTCTTTTATCAATTTGTCATTTTGCTGATAAGCCTCTCATGCACCAAGGCATTTATTAGAATCATTATCAGAGAGCTCTCAGATTACTTTGTTGTCATGACAAACTGAGTTGTGCTATGCCCAGCTTGATGGATGGGCTGGATATTTTTATACTCTTCCGGAAGACAGAGCCTAGTGGTTTTGACACTCATGATCCTTCCTTGATATGTAAAACGAAGGCCAAGCGTGATTGCAGTGGAGGAAACAGTAACTTCATTGGCATCAAAGGAAAGCACCCAGAACTGAAGTGGGAACGACTGAACACAGATCTAAACCTGAGAGCTTTTAAACACCTCATCACTCTGTGGCAGGATAAATTGCCTCTAAATTTAGCTTGACATTCAGTCCCTGCAAAGCAAGAAACATCTCAACGTAGGTCTAAGACTGTAGGGAGAACCCAAAAAACTTCACACCAAGGCTTAGCTTCATCCTGATAAGATCAACACCTGAGCAAGTTCTCTAAACTCCCCCAGGACTCTATGAAGGTTTTTTTAACACACTCAATAGAACTGAGCAAGAAATCCACGTCATCCTCAGTCAGAAGGATGCTGATGAATCTCATCCAAACTCCACACTGGTGGCTCAGCTGTGCTGAGTCTGGGATGGAGTGATGGAAGAGTCAAGGACCTGTGAGAGCCAAGGATTTGTTCACTTCATTCTTTTCTTCATTCTCCTGCCTGTGCCATCAAGAAAGAGCCCTGAGCAGCCAGCTCAGCCTCCTGCTCTGCAGAGAGCAGTCCATGGAGAGTGAGAAGTTATCTCTGTTCCTCCAGCTTTCAGGGGAGCATAAATATCTTTTATACGCAAAGGGAAACTTTACATTCCTCTTCTTATTCTCAATTAATTATTTTTTAACTGAAAGGAAAAATTCTCTGAGGGCTTCTGTTTTGTCTTATCTTTGTGAGACTGCTAGGAATATCTGGGCATGATGAGTGACTGTTTTTTCATATTACCTTGGTCTTTCTGAGGCTCTTTTTATACCTCTGTAAAGCTATGAACCAGTGGGTATGTCCTGGATTTATGTCTTTGCCAGCATTCCATTGGTTTAGGAGCTATTCTGATCACAAGTCTATGCATTTAAATTACAAAGCGTTCGGTCCAAATTCTATAAAAGACAGGTGATAAAATGAATTTTGTGCTTCGGGGTCATTACTGCTGTCTGTAAAGTTACAGCCAGCATTGGACAGACAGCAGAGTCTACACTCAATTTCCACCCAAGGCTCTCTAATGCTGCTCTGCAGATGCTGTGGAAGCAGTCAGTGAACACAAGCTGACTAGCAGCTGTCACTGCACCATGTTCCCCTTTTCTAGACATGATTTTGTCATGCTGCACTAAAAAATCCCCTCCTGATATACCCAGGAGTTCATCAGTGTTTGTTTTTGCTGGATCCAAATGCAGAATGGGAGGCTGGAAAAGCTAAGCAAGGAATTGTGGGGAAGAATGATACAAGCAGAAACCTGTCCTAAAGAGTTTGTGTCTGCCAGCTACAAAATAAGAGCTGGCACAAATAGGAAATAACCCTAAAACTCATCATACCTTGCTTGTCTCCACAAACCCTCTCCTATTTTGAAAGTAGGGTTTTATAGGAATTCTTTTTCAAGCTAAAGTAATCTTTAATTCAAAATAAAATATTCAGATGCTGCCACCAAAAATTGGCAAGCCTGCGCTTATGCTTATGCCAAAATATTGTTAAAATAAATGTGGAGTATCTCATCTCCCTTTCCCTTCCTTGTTTTTCCTCTTTAGCTCCCCTGTGCTTTGGGACAAGGTTTTGATTTTTAACATGGTGTGGTATAGAGCAAATAAACCTAGTGAGCACATAATATATTGAATAGCTATCTTTCAATGACTGCATCTGTTATAATATTTGATATAAAATATGGACACCTTCCCTGGTGCACTGAAAATTATCCAACTTTCAACTTTTCTGTGTATTTTTATGCATTAACCTTGCATGTAAATGTTGTGGGGTTTTTTTCCCATGTGATATGCACACTCTAGACTTAAACTTGGAAGTTGCTGTATTTCTAAAATATAATTTCAAATAAATAAATGTGGACTTCACTAGGGGTTTTTGGTTGTTTTGGGTTTTTTTCCAGAGTAATGAATATCTGCAAACATAAAAATGATACTACAAGTGATCAATGAA
The DNA here is from genome assembly GCA_013398615.1 of Brachypodius melanocephalos. Taxonomy (NCBI): domain Eukaryota; kingdom Metazoa; phylum Chordata; class Aves; order Passeriformes; family Pycnonotidae; genus Brachypodius; species Brachypodius melanocephalos. Next base: position 2,892,611 of record VZSR01003371.1, read on the forward strand.
GAATTCAGCATAGTTTATAATTAAACATCCACACTGTTTATAATTTTGGGGACAGTATACCAAAGAAAATAATCCCCCTGGTAGATAACTCCAGGCAATTCAAGTTTCCTTCAAATTGTGGCAAACTAAACAACAGGGGTTTTTTACAGATATTATTGAGTGCAAACAATTTGAATAGCACAATGTTTGACAAGCATCAGCCCACTGATTTATTCTTACAGATAACCTTCAGTGCAGCTAATGGATTAGACATTCCTGAAATATGGAGGAACTCAGCATTTACTGATGATCTGAGTCCATTAATCCTAAATAAATTGCAGTGTATCAAATGCATAAAGATAGTTAATCATGGTATATTTATAGTGTATAAAAAGCTCATGGTGACAGTCCGTGGTGACTATTCATAAATACATTTTTAATTTAAGTTAGCGTAGTTATGCGGGTCACTATAAAGAAGTTACTGAAAACTTTTTTATTATATATAATTACCAGATAATATTATTTACAATTTGAGCACCAAGGGATTTTGACATGATTCACAACTCTGGTTCATAGATGAATATGTAGAATGCAGTCTCAGTCCTAAAGAGTTCACCAATGAATATGCTAAAATAATAAAACTTTTCTTTTCAGTCCTTAATAGATACAGGAAATCACATTAACGTGTAAAAGATGCTTCAATTCATCTAAATTAGAGCCCATTTTCAGGGAGAAAAAAGTGGTGTTCATCACTAGAGTTGTTTCTATTCTCAATAGTGATAATACACAGCAGTCTTCAGTCTCTAAATGTTTTACCAACATTATGAATTAAACCTGCTATCACCATAAAATCACTTTCAGGCAGGTGAATATTCATTTTACTCATTACTTAAGGAAAAAAAAAATCTGAGTTTGTGGAGGAGGAAATCATTAGGAGAAACCACAATCGAAAAAGAAGGTGACTATTAACCCTGCATAACAATCATGGCATGCCTGATAACAGCAGGACACAAATCTAATTTAATGAGATTTAAATACGCAGCCCACCAACTACGCTTTAATATCAGATTTATGAGAAAGTGTCTGAAGGCTTTCCTGGTTTAGTTTGGTCATGCTTCTGGGTTTTTTTCTGCCATGTGACTTGATCTAACAAGATATATTATCTCTTCTTGCAAATTTAATGTCATTTATTCAATGGCTTCTTCCAGCCCTTTACAAGAGAGTTTGGTCTTAGCTTGCCCCACTTAGAGAGGTCTCTCTTTAGAAAAATAAAATAGCAATATGGGCAGATTGAGGTAAGGGACTAAAACTGGGAGCAGAATATAAATAATTCCATTAATTCTGCTTTCCAGCATACTGGGGGAAAAAAATAAGAAACAGTAATAATTAAAAGAAGAAGTAAATATAAAAGGGTCAAATCACCAGATAAATTTTCTATTGATTACAAGCTGTATGACTCTGAGAAACATCAGTCATTTTTGCCCTTACTTTTGGAATAATCCTCTCTGCTCTCTTCGCATGCCCTGAGATCACCCAACAAAGCTTCTCTTCTTTTACAATTTCTGAGGTTATATATCCATATGTGGGGGTTTTTTTTATTTGTAGTTTGGTATTTTGCAACAAAGACCAGGTTTGTCAAGCAGATTTCTAGAAATTATTATATTTATCCTAGATTTCAGTTGCCCTGGACTGGACCAGTTCCATTGGTTTAAGTCACATTTCAGGGTGAACTCCATCTTTTAGGTTAATACATCATTAATACAGGCAGAACTTTCTTAAGCTTTAACTGATGAAATTATTGAAATAAATATGAATGAAACTCAGCCAGCCAAGGCCTTGAGGAGGATTTGTCTCCTATTTTTTTTCTCAAGTCATTAAATGTTTACCCATCTATAAATCTAAAAGAGAAACAACTCCCACAAAACTGTGATCTGTTTGTTCAGATTAAAAGGTTTCGAGGACACCCAGCTTGAAGACCAAATTCATCCCTCTGCCTCTTATTTTAAACCCAAGTGCTTTCCTGGGCTCCATGCAGTGGAACAAATTCAGGACATTCCTCTCTCTGACTGCAGAAAAGGCTTCTACCAATATGGATGAGAAATTGAATTTAAAAGTATCACCAGAGATCGTTTCCCTCTTCTCATCATTGTATCTGCTCATGTAACTGAACTAAAACACAGAAACATTTGAAGATTTTTACAGGTCATGAACCAAGTATTTGGCTGAGCAAATAAGTGAAACATATTTCTTAAATTTCTACTTTCAAAAACACCTACAGTTTTAGGTTTGTGGTGTTTTTTTTCCTCTTTCCTCCTTATTCCATAAACAAGAAAAAGGCCATTGTGCTTTAGCTATGAACCTTCTTCTTGATGCCCGTTTTTGGGAAATATTATCAGGCCTCAGAATTCTTGAAAAATCTCCAAGTACTCTGTTTTTCATAGTGCTTCAGAGTTATCAAGCTACAATCCTCTTTCAAAAAATACTGTATCTTCTCAGACTGATTTTATAAGAAATCAATACCTCTACTTCAAGAATTTGTTAATGAGAAATGTTAAGTTTGAGTTAGACTTATGAAAATATTGAAATTATTTGAAAATGCAAAGTCAGTTGTTTGAGACATCAATAGGCTACATTGTGCTGGCTAATTTAAAATAATTAATGTAGCTGTTAGTTAAAAATTCCTATAAAAATTCCTATGAAGGTAAATAAGTGCTTTCAAGACATTAATTTCCCCGAGTTTTTCTTTTTTTAAGGGCCTAGAAAAATCTAGTAGAGTAGATATAGAAAAACAATTATGTTTCATTTGGCAACTAAAAAAAATTATATTCCTTTGGGTTCTTGAGTCTTTAAATTTCGTGTATTCAAACTGTCTGCCACTTAGGAATGGTTCTGAAAGACCACATTGATCAGCTTGAGGTTTGGCCAGGGATCTGTTTATGAAAAAGCATGAGAAAGCAAGTAGTTAGCAAAAGCATTTTTTTATTTTTGTGAGGCTCTATATTTCACAAAGAAAAGGCTTCAAGGGTTTTGACATCCTCACTTTCATTGCATCTGAGCAGAAGACAAGTGCGGGAAACCTCTTGAGAGTTCAGAAAGGAAGGTACCTGTAAAGGAAAAATATATTCCCCTTACTGTGTGGTGGGACAAGAGAGAGTGCAGGACTGCAGAGATGTGCAGGTTTAACACAGATTTTCCTGCATTAGGATGGCACCAACATTTCTTTCACAGTGTTGATTGGAAAAGTTCAGCAGATCCATCCATCTCTCCGTTCTGCTGAGGAATTCTGCTGCTGACCTGGCAAGCCAAACCTGATTGCTGCAGGGTCAGCACAGATTAACCAATAGATGTCCGGATTTAGCATAAACATTGAGGATTTACATTTTAAAAGGCTATTAAAGTACTCGTTTCTCTTAACAAGCTGCTAAGGTTGCCAGGGTGCCATATGCTCCCCATAAAGAGCTGAATATTCTCATTTCCTTCCCTTTCCATAATGGACAAACCATAACATCACTCCCTGGAAAGCCTCACCCCACACAGGTACTTGTTTTGGTGCTGGATTTATTTCAAAAAATAAGTCCCTTCATCTGCTCATCAACTGAGATACCTTTAACTCCCAGACCGTACTGCAGCCTGGGGATTTTAGATACGTTTTGTGTATCTAATGATTTCAGGCTTCACAGTCAAATTGCAAGGAGGAAGGCAGAAGCAGTAATTCAGAAAGCATCGCTGAGACGATGCTTTTTCTTCTGAGAAAAGTAAAATCACTTTAAAAACTTCAGTCTTATAAACAACAAAATTACTCATGAACGTGTATTGGATCTGGTAAATTGATTTTACTGGGAAAAAAAGTGTGAAAGCATTGAGTTTTTGAAAGTGGCAGTTAACTTTTTTCTGAAATAAAGCTCTCAGTTTTAGAAATGCTGAAACAAAATCTTTCGCATCAGAAATGTTGAAACGTTTTGCATTGACGTTTCCAGAACAAGCTTTCTGAGTTCCCAGTTTGCCGTGGGATGTTTTCATTAAAAATTAATGCTTAATTTTATTTACTTATGTTAAATTATAGAAATTCAAGAAAGAGGTTAAAGAAGGATAAATCATGAAAAGATGTAGATGATTTCAAGTTGAACAGCTTAGGTGAAGAAATCCATTAGTTGTTTAATGCAGTCACAGTGCTGTTTTACCGCATCAGACTCATAAAACAAGCTTTCCATCCTATGTGGGATGATAAAACAACCTTATCTGAGGTTTTTTTCTGAAAAAATAGGGATTTCCAGATTCATTGTGTCCTGGAATTTTCAAACATCGACAAGAAGAATGGAAATGTCATGAACACAGATAATTTATGTCTCCTCAAGTACCCCACTAGTATGGAAGGGTAAGCGCTGATACTTTTCAGAGAGCAACATGCTTCTGAGCCTTTATTTCAGTAGAAGTTCACCTGTTGAGCAGGAGGGCAGAAAGGGAGACTGCTCAAAGCAAATGACCCAGCACAACTTTCTTCTGGGGCACTCTGGGCTGCTGAGTTCCAGAGCACCTTCTGTGTGTTCTTAGAGGAGGGGAAGGATAGCATGAAAAACCACCAGCTCCTCTCTGGAAAATGTTTGACAGTGTTCATGTGGAATAATCTGTCCCATGGAAAGGTGTAAAAGCTGCTGGGGGAGTAACAGCAGTACTAGTTTTAATAGTCAGACTGGTCCAGCATTACATTTACTGTCACAGAATAGTTTGGTTGGATATTAGAGGTTGTTATGTGTGCAAGGAAGAAGTGAGGACTGTAGTGCAAAGGATATTTCAAAAGGGAGGAAAAACAACTTGATTTTCAAACATTATTTGGTAGATAAACTCACTGTCTTTATTTAGGGTGTAAAATACATTCAGAGCTCTCTCAGAAATCTCATAGTCCAGCTGTCAGAAGCATGAAAAAAAATATTGTGGAAAAGGAGAAGGAACGTTTTCTTTTGTAAAAGTATATCTGCAATTCTGGAGACTGAGATGAAAAGGCATCTGAGAATGCTGAAGTAAGAGAGCCCCACATGCCCCTGCCAGTCAGTGCACAGAGGATGACGGTAGAAAATGTTAAAATAGAAGTTACCCAGTGTTTGGTGAGTCAGATGCTGTTGGAGGATTCAGAGGGGTTATCCACGTGTTGCTACTGCTCCTGGTACTGACCATAAAATCAAGCCTGACTCCTTAAAATCACTATAATTCATTCTTTGACTGCCACACTACCCAGATCTCCCATCATTTGATGTTGGTCTGTAAGTGTTGGCTGGCAGGGGTGGTGTTGCAGGTGCTGTTCTCTTTCCTCAGCACCTCCACAGGTTGCTCTTGATCATCTCACTGCCTTTCCTGGCCCTTGTTGTTGCCACTGAGGTGACAGAAGCACCTGTGAAGTGTCAGATTCCTCCACACAGAGCTTATAGCTCTTTGGGTGACAAAAGACTTAGGGCAAGGCAGCTACAGGGAAAAGCAAGATTTGTTCAACTCCTAAAATTAATTGCTTGCATTTTGTATTTCAGCTTGTTCTAGAGCACAGTCACAAGTGTGCCCTAATGGGATGGGATTAATTTCTGCCCTCATATAATTTCCTCACTGCCTGCCTTTTGCTTTGAGCATGAGAAGATCCTCTCTTCTTTGTTGTTTTCTAACCTGAATTTTGTATAACAGGATTTACTTGTTATACTTATTCTGCCCATAATGCAGAATGGAGCTATTCAAGTCTGTTCCAATACCATTGTAATCATTGATCCAACAAAGTTCAAAGTCTGACTTTCCTTTTTCCTTAAGCAGATATGCTTAATGTAATGAAATATCTTGTTCTGTAATAACCAGCTGTTATCTTAGTCTTCCTCCCAGTAGAGCTTGTTTCTAATACCAACAAGGGATTTTCCACTAGCTTAATTATTTGATCTCATGATTCTGAAAGTGTTTGGAAGAAAAGCAGAGGGGAAAGTAAGCTGGTGTGTTTATTTTAATGGAAGAAGGAATGTTTTGGAAAACTAAGCTCTGGTGATTTTCTAATTCATTTAATTTTCTGGATGGTAGGGTCTCCTTAATTTGACCATCTGTTTATTAGTGTTTGAATATGGATGAAGATAGGAAGGATACGCCTTTCCACATGAGGAAATGGAAGTGCAGAACCTCTGATGGAAACTTAAGTCACATCCTGAAAAAAAAAGGAAAACAAACTCAAAAACAAAACCCCCCATGATATACTTGACTCTTATTTTCTTTTCTGCAACCTCTAGACTTCATTCAATCATGCATTACATCCATGTGCCACCTCACAATGAACCTCAGATTCTCTCTGGAATTAGAAAATGTGATTTCCTGCTTTAAGTCTTTTGTTGTGGACAGCTGAATGCCAGTGCTTTGCCACCAGAACCCTGAATTTTGCAACTCTGATTCAGCACAAAAGCTGCAGGACACTCCAGCTCAGGTAACTCTGCAGAGGATGAGCCCTGCTTGAGTTTCCTCCTGTGGGCCAAGATTAACTTCTCACTCAGGAAGGAGAACATGCCCCTTCTCTTAATTTCTGTAGTTTTGGGTCAAGTTAGTTATCAGCAAGTGCCCATAGCAATCTGAAAATAGGTTAAAAGAGAGGGGATAGATTTTACCTACACCTGATACATGACCCTTAAGCACTTCCTTTCTGCATTGATGAGAGATGGAGCTTAAAAATCCTTACAACAAATGTCTCATACAACAAACATCTCATTCAAATCGTGGCTAAATTTAAGAGGAAAACTCAAACACATCCAACATACATCACATCAGTTGTACTGAGACAAATGTTAAATCTGGTTTAGATGTATTAATTATAGCTTACCTTTTTTTTTTTCTTCCTGTAATTTCATGTTATACTTCATCAACCAAACAGACAATATGAGTCTGTGTAGTCTCAAGGAAATCAGTCAAATTCTGCCAGGGCATTTTAAATAAATGTCAGACACAGTGTTTTGAATTAGAGCACCGTCAAATTCAAAGTAGTTTTTCAGGTAAGAAGAATAGAAAAGTGCCTCAGTGCCTCCTGTCTCAGTGTCTCCCCTTTTCCCAGTTCAGTCAAGGAGGAAAAGCATAATTAAACACATAATTAGTGATGAACATTCCAGCTCTTCAACAGGAGCCATGAGCACAAATTTTTTTATTTTAAAATACAGTAAAAAAGGCTTGCTGGAGACCATCCAAGACTATTTTAGCCACACTCTTATAATTAATTTAAAACAATTGAGGATTCAAGATATTCTAAGACATCACAAGAAATTTCCAGTCTTTAATTTTTCTTGTGAGGTTGTTTTATAGGGAACTGGAAGGCCTTTTGATAAAAAAGAGTCCCCAAGACAGAACAGCTGAACTATTCTTCCCTCTATGCCTTCTGCCTTTTGTGCTTGCATTGTTTATCTACCTTGCTTCTCAAACAGCAGCTTCTCACCAATTGCAAATTTTCTGAGATCAGTTTTGAGGTCAATAAATCTTTCCCACCATGAAAACAGGTTTTGCAGTGTTAGCCACCTGCTCCACATAAAAGAAAACCTGTTACTGAGAGGCAGCAGAGCGAGTATCCATTCCATGGAAACAGAACCATTTGGTTTTCCAGTAAGAATACAAACAGGAATGTCATTCTGCTGGGTTTTACAGGTTGTACCTACACATTTATTGGTGTCCAGCTGCAGCACATGGAGGATCAACTTGTCACAAAGCTTTACTTAATTCTGGAGATGTGGACTTGTCCTCACTGAGCATCCCCCTGCACAGACATCACCAAAATATACAGCAATGGCCTGTGCCAAACAACACAGAAAATGCCCCCCCAAAATGCAAACTAGCACAATATCCAAATTACAGACTGGTTTCCAAAGGAAGCACGCGCTCAAAATGCAGCTCCTCTGGTGAACATCTGGTTTGATGCTCGGCTCATGGAAGTTCACAATCTTTTGAGCTCAAAGATGCATCAAACCTCCCAAAATGAGTCCTGGAAACAGTTAGCATTTGCATTAAACTGGTTCTGTGATGAATGAGAGACAAGATAATATCATAATGCTTTTAAATAAATCCCTGTCTCTGAGTAGCTACGGGCAAAGGTTGCAAAATGAGCTGGATAATTAAATTGCAGAAATAGGCAGTCATATTTTTCTCATTTTAATGAAAATAAAATGGTTGATAGGAACTATTCTTTGGAAAATTAAATAAAGCAAATGGTAACCTAATACATAGACAAAATAGATATATTAGATTAATAGTTTAGTCATTTATATGAATTTATAAATGGTAATTACCTAAGAAATGTTGGAGAGAAAAGTTGAATAGGTAAAACAATTTTGTTTCCACATTTTGTTTAGTTTTATTAATATTTATAATTAGAAAAATTCTGTAAAGGGAAAAAAATTAAACACTTCTATAGAATATTTTTTCCATCACTTAAACTACGTTTATTAAATTACTTCAATTCTCAACATTGTGGGTACATAGATCCCCCATAAAAAGGAAAAGTGCTTAGTTCTAATCTCACAGATATTGAACTGCTCACAATTTACTCAAATCTTAATGATTTAGGAGCAAATCTTGTTTGTGTTTCCTTAGATCCAGCTAGTCTTAGGGGCTTAAATAAAAATGACAGAGAGAGAAAAAAAAAATAAAAGGGGAGGAGGACTTAAAAGCTTTATTTAGATCTTATTTAACATTGAAAATTCAGAATATGAAGTATTGAACCAGCTGCAATCATTTGTTATATTTCCAGTCTTTTACTTTTCCAGGAGCTCTTCATTTCCTCTCTACCTTTCTGGAAATTTTGGCAATCCTGAAGAGAATTTTAATTTCCACGTTGTGTATTTGTAACGTGTGATTTTCCTTTCAGAATTTGTGAAAAGATGGTAATTCCTGCACATCAAATAAGAAGAGAAACTGTCCCCAAATAGATATTTTCTGACATAAGGTCAAGAAAAATTTAATAAAATTGAAAGCACTCAGCAGATAAATCCCCTCATGTCTGGATTCCTTCCTGAAATCAGTGAGGTGGGCACTGTCCCAGGACAGCACACAAATGTTTATGCAGGTAGGTAAGAAAATAAAACATGATAAAAGCTAGTATGAAGTAAATTAAATCTTACCAGTCAAAACTAGTACAGTTATGTAAAGGGAATTTGGAATGGCAATGGAAAATGTTATAATAATGAGAAAATGTTCAGTATCCGTAGTCGTTGTTTTGCTTTTGGGGTTTTCTTTGTTTTGTTTTTGGGGGGATTTTTGTACGTCCTATGATACCCTTATTCTGTCACTTGTAGACTGAGCAAGCACCTGATCTTTCTGGATAATGGCAGCTCTAGATCTGCTCTCTGAAATCCTGTGTGAATGTGTTCAGTAACCAGGCACTAGTCCTTCTGATGTTTTCAGTGTGCTTATATTTGGATTTTCTCATTTAGAGGAGGAAAATGAGGCAAGGCTGTCATTATTGGCTATATGGAATAAAAACATCCCTGTTCTCTGCTGCCCAGTTTCTGGTTTGTACCCTGAAAGCTGAAGTTATTCAGATGTTCTCTCTTTCAATTATGTTGATGAATGCAAAGGATAAAGCACTACAGAAAATTATCTATCCTGCTATTAAGATTATGATTTTGGAGTGTCTGTTCCACAGTGTTGCCTTGAGGATGGAGCACCCTCCAGGCTATATTTAACTTGGGTTCATATTCCAGTTTTTCCACTGGATCACCTCACCTAAGAAGGTTGCATCTTTAATTTTTGCAACAGTTTGATGTAAAGTGAGGCATCAGCATTGTTCATGGATTTGGGCAACTGTGCAAATTCCTGAATAAATTTCATTTCCTGATCACTGAGCACTCATCAATCCTGTAGGATACTATCCAGGGAAAGGCCATTCCCTCCTGTCTTGCTCTTAGGTGTATTTATAGCCATGTTGGCCATCACAGGGATGAGCTTTCAGGAGCATATGAAGGTGTGAGAGCTTTCCTTCTTTCCCTCAAACACTGCATGATTCATTCTGCTATGTAAATTAGCCATTGTGAGAATTCTTTAATCTTGAGCACTTGCCCTAGATTTTAATTTCTAAAACCAGCTCAACACTGACATGAAGGGACTCTTTCATCCAAATTCCTCTTCTGTGGGCAAAGTCTGTGTGCCCAAGGTGCAGCAGAAGTAGGGCATTCTGAAATAGCCTCTTTCTCCCAGTAAATTGGTATTTTTAGTAAACCAATATGTTTTTTTAGCACAGCACCATGAGAACAGACATTGATCCTTTAAAGCACCTTCCCTCAACCCCTCCCTTCTTCCTGGGCTCAGCTTCACTGCTGATTTCTCTTCCTCCTCCTCTCCAGCAGCACAGAGAGGAGGGGAAATGGGAGCTGTGGTCAGTCCATCACTCGTTATCTTTGCTGCTGCTCCTTCCTCCTCAGGGGAGGATTCCTCTCACTCCTCGTCTTCTCCATGGTGGATCATCCCACAGGAGACAGCACTCGTGGTCTGAAGGGAGGTCAACCATGCAGCTTTCTGCCTCAGATCCCATTTTGCTCCCATTCTTCGTCTGATAACACACCTTTCCTTACTTCCCTTTTAAATCTGAATTTTTGGTATTGTATTCTTCATTATTTATCTCTGGGGTAGGGTTTTTTGACACTTTACTAGAAAACTATACCCAGCCTAAATAAGGGAATGGAAATAGGTTTTTTCCTCTCTGAATGACCATGTAGCTTTCACCACGTAGCTGGCAAGGGAAATATGACAGCAGATAGATACGATGACCCAATAACACACAATAATTTAGAAAATTTAAATGGATATAAAATTACTCCCCATAGAAATAACCCCCAATTAGTAATTACAGGAAGTGTCATTCTCCCAAGAAAAATGCACACTTCATTTGCAGAGAGTAGAAACAGCTCTCGGGAATGTGGGTTATGCATATATATCCTTAATTTAATCTCTTGGACGTTTCCAATTGGATTTACGGTTGTTATTATTAACAATAATAATAATAATAATGCTACTATTTATTTGGACACAACTTTTAGTGGTGTTATATTTTATATTTATATTTTTATATCATGCTTAATTTAAACTCTAGATTGTTTGTACTGGCATGGGTAAACAAAATATTTCCCTTCCTCTGCTTAGTATCCAGTACCCTTGCCCGGTGTGGTGACTGCAATTACAAATTCCTGATGTCTCTCCTAAGCCCTTGTTAATATTTCAAATATGATCCAACATCCATAGAAAGTTTTAAATTAGGCTTTAAAAGCTGAACCTAAAAAAAAATTCAAACTGGTGGACAAGGTATTTTGATATGCAATAACCATCCTGCATTTTGGCAATGTGCAGTTTTGTTTTCTGACTTTTATAATCACTTCATGACACAGAATTTTCATGGACTGAAAAATCTTAATGCTCAGGTTTATCAATAAAAATTTTCCTATCTCATATTGGTTTTAATATTCATTTAAATGTGATATTGTCTGTGAGGTATATTTTCCATTAAGTTCCATTACTGATCTGATGACAAATCTCCTGTTGCTTTTATAGCATTGCCGTGTTATGGTTTCTCCACAATTGATTTTGAGGTCTGACATAGAAGTGCAACCAAATATATTAACCAAATGTGCAATCTTCTGCAAGAACAAGGCACTGGGCAAAATGAGATTTCTTTTTGATCCACGCCTGGCCAGGTCTGACTTTGCAAAGGATTCTGCTGAAGGCTGGACACCATCCCCTGCCTCTTCTGTCACTGTTTTCCAGGAATATAACTAAGCTGAAGAAAGCAGATCTAAGGGAGAAGATGCTGATTATGGAACTGCTTTTGGTCCTTTGGGAGAAGTCAGTGCAGTCTAAATGCCCTTCAAATTACACTAAACATTTCCATGTCTGATGGTACATGTTGTTATTAATTCCCAAGGATCCTCGTCATCTTTTCTGTGACCTGGGCTACTTCTAGGAAGATCAAATGACTTCCTGATGCTCAAGGATCCTTAGAGTAAGTGGAAGTTAGCCATAGACAGATCAGCAAATTTTGAGGTTAAATGAAACAAACATTTACATGATAAAGTCCAAAAGAAAGAGTTTTCTCTCCTTACATTCATGAAAATAAAGGGCAAGAAAAAAAAAATAGCTGGCTGTGGCATAATTTTCCATAGCATTAATATTTCTCAATTTAATTTGCAGCGAAATAAAACATCATCAGAATCATTGGGGCATTAATTCAGTGCTGTAAGCTCGGGACTGTAATGCTATTTGAGATACCAGACATCCTGTCCAGACTGCAGCTGCCACTCCAGACAAGCTCCTCTCATTTCTTTGTCCTGTCTATCAGCCTTATACAAACCTGTTCAATGTCCCAGGGCTTCTGAAATGGCATAAAACACCTGTGTTGAGACAAACAAATTGTTCCATATATAACTAAGTTATCTTGTTAAAATTATTTCCATTAACATATATTCTTTGTCTAGGGCAGGGTGTGCTGCCACCTCTGTCACTTCAGCATCCTGCCCCTGGGAAATTCCAGCTGTTCCCATCCTGAAGGCTTCTCACTTGTGTTACTAACAAGCCTTAGCTGTTTCTTTTAAAAGTTTTACTGTCAACTCCCAGAAGGAATTCAAGAGATATCCTGAACTAATCCCAGAGTGCCCTGTGTTCATCCTGCTCACAGTCTGGAGATGAGATCTCTGTGTAAGGAAAACACAAACCACACCTGTCCCTCCTGTAATCTCATACTGGTTTTCCTGCAAACTCTGAGGGTGGGTTTATATTTTGCCTGCTGTATTCATCTCTTCCACATGGATCTAATGTCATTCTTATTACCACTGTATTTACTGAAATCATCAAAGATAAGCTGATTTATATCATCTGAGGACTTAGCCCATCAGTTCTGCTAAACCATATTTCCAACGTACTTTGAAAACTTTAATCCTGCTAATCTGCTGAAAGGAGGATGGAAAAAGGTTTCAATTTGAAAAAAAAAAAAAGTTCTTATTAATTCCTCAGTGAGGTTAAGTGATTTCTGGATTATAGCAACACCAATGAGAGGAGTATCTATAAATACCCTTTCAATCAAAAATAATTATCACTGCAATTCTAAGACCACATTTCACACTTTCTGTGTTCTTGGTTTGTTTTTTCTCCTCTCTGTAAGCATAGCCTTCATACATTAAAAACTAAGAAGGAGAAAATTCGGTACATACCTTAAAAAATGGTTTCTGAAGACTTTAATATTGTGAGGCCCTGTATAATGAGCTGGACCAAAACTTCTAATAGGAAATCTGTAGCCCACCAGACTCCATCCTGTTGTGGTGCACACCCATAACTGAGTGGGCGTTTCCATTTTAGGAAAGGGGTTTCAGTTCCACCTCAGAACTTTTAAGGGAAAAACACCAGAAACTTCTGTGTTTCCTTCACTGTAATTGGCCCAGTGCCAGCAGAGGGGCACTGGTTGGATTTTGGAAATGTTTTTCAAAACCTGAAGCTGTTTCTGTTGGGCAGCAAGCCAAATAACCCTCCTAAAGCATTAAGTACATAAGAAAGAGCACAGAGGTGCTCAGGGCTTTTTTGGGGTGCCTTAGCCAGGTGTAAGGGGCTTCCCTGCACCTGTGGATGGCTTTTGTTTTTGTCTTGTATAGTTTGTTATTTTCTCATTAATTAAAACCTTTTGATTTTCAAAGCACACCTGATCAGCCATCTCGCAATTATTTTAAAGCTGTTTCTGGGAGGTTTCAGATCAGCCCTCTGAGCTCAATACACCTTCATGGGGCTCAAAACACTCTGGCCACCACACAGCCTGTATCCCATCCCCATCTGGGCACATAAAGATTGTGTTTGTCTTTCACTCCACAGTGCATTTTATGGCTGAGTTTGACCCAGACAGATTTTTTTTTTACCAGGCTCTCCCCATCTGTGTCTGAGCCTCTTCCAGCCCTGCATTAGGCAGCACGGTTGAGATCCATCAGGTTGGTTCTCTCATCCTCTCCCCAAGGCAAAAACTATTCAGCAATTAAGGATTTCAGATGGGAATATATATATATATTTATATGTAATTAGACTTGCACTTGTCACTTGAAGCAAAAAGCAGAGAGGAATGTGATGGTCTGTCACTTCTCCAAGAATTTATTTGACGTTCCTGTCAGGCTGCTAAGTGAAGACAACGGTCTGTGATCAAGGGAATGAATAGATACCTCCCTAGGCAGTCTCAACCTTCATAAAAGATGTTGCAATACATCTGCTGCCACCTGAAAACCTTGAGAGTCTCGTTGTAAAGCACAGACTGACCACATGCAGAAGTCAGGGAGTAGAGTTAGCCCCAAAAAAAGATATTTTCACCACCCTGCAGTAGCACTGAGCCCATGGTGGGTTGGAGTTTCTCACACCAGTGTTGTCCACAGGCATTTGTATTTCAGTCCAGATGAGCCTTTCAAACAGATCCAGTCTGGAAAGCCACATCAGATTTGCATTTTAATCACTTTATTTTCAGACTTAATTATTTATATTTTTAACAAACCGTGGTTGCAAATGTATCAAATTCATCTGAAGAAACAAGCCTTTTCTTTTTTCCTTCTTTTTTTTTTCCTCTCACTCAGAAAATGGAGTGACAAGAGCCTGATTTCATGAACTCATTTTTCAGCATTGTCATACAATTTTGAAAAACAATTTGGAAAATCAATGCAAAAAATTACTGTCAAAGGCTCAAACTAAGGATAAGCAGCCATATCTTCATGGAAAGAAAAAAAAAAAGTAAATTAGCATCTTATAAATGCCTTTAAAAAAAAAAAAACAGGAAAAGCAGTAGGAAAGTTATTTAAAAATAAATTTTTGCTGTTATGTTTTGTCAGTAAAATAACAAGTTTTCCCTTCACATTCCCTGCAGTCTCTGCCAGTTCCACGTCCCTGTATTTCATTCACAGCCAGTGATTATGTTTACATGGTCTTAAAATGTCGTGACTGAAGTCGGAGCCAGTCATGCAGTTAATTTAAAAACTGACAGATTGCATAAACTTTATTAAACAAAAATAAGGTTTGTAACAGCAATGCAGAAGACTTTGTCGCTATGAGCAAATTGTGCTGAAATACATGGGAATTTTATGTTCCATCAATTCAGTGTTTATTGCTTCAGAATTTTCTTTCTTTCTTTCCCTCCTTGCAGTTTTTTTCCTCATAAATGATTAACACTAAAACCAAACCAAAAAAAGAGTAATAGTTATAAAACAAGAACAAAGAAGCCTGCTTCAATCAAATTTTACAGCAAAATTTCTTTTCCTCCAAATGTTTTTGCACTTGATGTGCAAAATTATTGTTTTAACAGACTAGATTTCAGAATTTGAAGCAGAATTTGGTGCTCAAGACCGTTTAACTTCTCTTGCTGTTACTCAGTTCCAAGAGAGAAGCTTGGAGATTTTGGAAACCTGAGTTCTAGTAATGACCCAACCACTAAATTTCACATCAGTTTGGGAAAATCACTTATTTGAGGCTGATTTCCCCTTCTCTTTCTTCATCTGTCTTATGCAATCCATTCGAGCTATTTTCCTATTCAGCAGTGCCTGCTTTAGAAGCCAGAGCCCAGGAGTGAATGCACACATCTGTGCACTCCACCCCCTTTCACACAGAGACCCTCACAAACCTTCCCTTCCATCTTTTGATTGCACCTTTGCTGTGCCAGCCCTCATCCTGCCCTCCAGGCAGATGGAACTGAATGCACCAGTCCCAACACAGCCTTTTCTTTATGCACACAAACATTTGGGTGCTTTCAGGTATGTAAATACACCCACACAGGTACAAACCAGCATTTTAAACAGCATTTAGGAGGTATTTTTAAACAGCACTCAGTATTTTTCTCACCTTGCCCAATATTAATATACAGAATTAATAATGAGTTTAACATGTTAAATGCCATTGTTAATAATCTGGCTCCAACTAGGAGTGCAATGGGAAGGGGCATAGATAAAAATCAAGTGTAAGGATATCCTGGTTGTGCTCTGCAAGGTACTGCACCATTTGGAGGTGTGTTAGAGGGAAACCACAAGAATTCTTTCCTTATGAGCTAAGTTCAGTTTCATTAAGGGCTGAGGCAAAACATCTTGCTCAGGGTGAGAGTGGAGAGCATACAAATGGACATTTACCATGCCAAAGCAATTGGTTATTATTAAATGACAAAGAATCACCCCAAATAGAATTGGGGGCTTTTTTTGAGACAGGCATTATCTGTATCCAGCTATACAGAGAGATGCATTCCATGCCCCAGCTTGGAAAACACATTAAAAGGAGAAAACAGGAGAAATTATATGGAAGAAGCTGTCAACAACAAAGGGAACACAGAGCTGTTTGGACACACATCAGAATGGAGGTGCAAGCTTCTCTGAGCAAACCACAACCTTCCTAAAGTGCTGCTGCAAACACAATCCCCTTCTTATTGCTGCATGTTTTCCAAGCAATATACCACCATAATGCTCAGCATCATAAACATTTTTATTGCTCCAAATCCTGGTGAAATCTATGGCACCAAAGCCCTGTTTATTGCACTTGGACCTTGCACATCATGGAATTGCTGCCTCTATCGGTCATAAAACAGCGTTCTGGTCACAGAATACATCCCAGCAGCCATCTGAACCTTAGTCTGCTGCACCTCCTTGGGCAGTATTACCACAATTTATCCTTACTCTGCAGAATTCTATTAAAATCAATAATGCAAGCACCTCACTCACCAGGCAGAGTGTGCCTCGTAAAGATTGCCTGCAAAAGCCTCCCATATATTACTCAGTAAGTTGCCTTTATGAAATATACATGTGACCAAATTGCAGACTTAATGCTTTATGTCTCTTTTATCTTCTTTCTGTAAAAAGCAGAGAGAACTGAAGCGTACAAGCAGGCTTCCTGTTTACCTATCAAAAGCTGGAAATCTGGAGTATTTATAGGGCTTAAAAGTAAAATAGTAAATAGAAGCAAAAATGGATAAATCAGGTAAAAAGCCTATATGGGTAGGTCCAGTCTTTGCACTGCATGATATTATCAAAAAACCTATTTGCAGAACCATGAAAAACAGCCAATGGAATCTACCTTTGGTGAGTAAACCAGAATTTAGGATGGAGGAGATTTTGGTCTTGATTTTCATCCAGATCACCTACACACACATTCACACATTCTTTAGAACAGAATATACTTTATTTATGCTAAAATTGACATCATTTTTTTTCCAGTCTTCGCTTAAATATCACTGTTGATAGGGATATTCGCTCAGAAATCTAGTCCAGTGCTTCATTACCCTTGGCGTTATAAAGGCTTTTCTTAATGTTCAGACTAAATATCCCCTGCTTTAATTTCATCCTGTTAAAACTTGCACTGTGTGGAGCAGACATGGAGAATTTATGGCCTCCTGCTTCTCAGTGGCCTCTTATGTAGTGGAAGATAATTACCACACCTCCCTTTGGACTTCTGCAGCTTGGACTAAGGGAATCCAAACCTTTCAGGCAGGCAATGAGGCAATTAAGAACTCACGCAGCCCGGGAAGCTCCTAGCAGAGGTGCCTGAAGATTTGGTTATGCTAATTTCCAAAAAGGAGAATTGCTTTGGGAAAAACGAGTGGCATGAGGTGTGAATATCATTCCTAGACAATGATCACCGCTACCAGGGCTTTGAAAGAACTGGGTGAAGTGTAGGCAGCAAAGCCTAAAGAGACTGCTCCTGCTGTCATCCTGCAAATAATGGGAATTTTTAGGGTAAACCAGCTCTCAGGAAGGAAAAGGAAAAATGGAAAACTGTGGCTTTTGGATGAAGTTTGCCCTTCTCCTTAAGCTTTCCTCCACACTGGTATTTTTCTCTCCAGGGCAGTGCTGTGATTTCTCCTGGCAGCACGAGCTCACAAGGACAGTTTACCCAATGCCCCCATCCCTCAAACATTTTAAATGTTTCAGATGGGTCTGAAAACGAGGGGACTTACCTGCTGAGCATAGACACACATACAGACAAAAATCAACATTTTCAGGGCTTAACCACATGTTTTCCTCCTCCCTAAACATCCAGAATTTGGCTTCACAACCTTGAGCACCATCTACTGGCTTCCCCTCTGCTGACTTCATGCATCTAAACCACCAGACACTGTGCTTGTCCCACCAGCACTTTGCAGGAGCTCGGGGTGGAGAATAAAAGAGCTTGAGAACAGCCCCTAAGTTGGACTCCGTTCCTACAAAATGTTTGTCAAACAATTTTGAGTAATTAACAATTTCATAATAATCGAAGTCTGTGCCTGGACAATTTTCAAAGAGATAATAAGGCTTAACTGAGCCAGTAAATTATTTGCTGTGCACAGTTCAACCAGCTGTGCACTGCAGATTCCATCCTTTCTGTTTCCTCAACTCAAGTGACAGTTCTTATGTTAAAATGATGAAATAAAGCCCACATCCCCTAAAAATAATAATTAAGCACTAGGGAGCAGTAAACAAGCATAGTAAAGTTATTAGTAAACAGTTTCTAGCACTGTAAGAAAAGGGTGTAGCTCAATTTTCAAGTCTGTTTCAAAATTTGCTTTCATTGGAGGGCTTCCAGATTCTCTGTGTTTTTCTTCCAGATAATCACTCACAGGCTAGAGATCATGTCTTATTTTACTCATCCTGTTGCACAGAATCCACAAGTAAAGCATTCTGCAGGAATTCAGTGGATGAAAACCCACAATAGAAACACACAGAGTGAAATAATTCAGTGTTCTGAGAGTTTTACACTGGTCTCTCTCCTCATTGTGCCACAATCACACAACCTTTTCCATACATCTGCTCTTCCATTTCCTTTTGTGACCCTGTAGAGTTCAGAATGGAACTCAGTGCCTCAACGGAGGAAGATCTCTAAATGAGATGGAAATGCAAGGCAGAACTGGCGTCTTTGAATTTTGTCTGTAGTGACACTTCCATGTTCTGACTCTACAGCCTAGATTCAGATGTAAATTGTGCATTTTCTGTGCTGCAAAGCACTTTGAGTTATTCTTCAGCCCTCACTAATTTCTAGAGCTTAAATTCACTTCCAAATCAAAGATGTGAGGAAAGAAAAATTACCACAAAACACTCATATCTGTCATTTTTATACCTTAGGAAAGGGAAATTACCATAAGATGTATGAATAAAGTGAAGCAATCTATCCATTTCAAAAACATGGCTTGGCAGCTTGACTCATGAAACTTGCACAAAACTGATTATTTTTATTTTTTACACAGCCCTGTTCAGGCAGACGCTTTGTCAAGCTACGTGCACAACATAGAGAAACACTGCATTAATTTTTTTCTGTGATAAAATCATATACACAGCCATAATGGAAAGTTAGTGGGTTTGAGTGTTTGTCAGAGCTCGAGTGTTGGACCGTTGGAATGAATTATAATTGAGATATGGATAGATATATAGGTATTTAGATATAGAGATGATGTATAGATATATACATGCAGATAGTCAAAGCTCAAGGTTTTACCCCACTTTAAGTGAAGAAAAATGAGTATAGAGAAGCAGACTATCCATAAAGAATCATAAAGAAGGGGAAAGACCTCCAAGATCGTCAAGTCCAACCTTCTGGGTCACCACTTATTTTCTACGTCGGAATCTTGACAAAAGGTTTCTAAAGAGTAAATAAATTCCTTTCTGCTCCTCAAGGGCCTTAGGCCTTGAAATAGATGATGGATTTAATGCTTCATTAGTGTGATTTAGCGTGGTCTCATTTGTGCCTCACAGACCTGGCAGTGGGGCACCAGGAGAAGCTGAACTGCCCCTCCTCTGTCTGAGAGACTCCCCAGGGACAGAATCCTTCAGCTGATGGGGGGCAATGGGAGTCTCCCTGCATTTCACTCCCCTTTCAGCTTTATAAGCCTGAAAATTCAATTAGAATTAGCACCCCTGGTGCATTGCTCTTACTGTCACAGACAGGACCTGTGTGGGAGTTTTTAATTAAGCAGCAAATGAAGCCTGACATCACCCCTGCCTTGGCGGTGGCGCGGGATGCAATGAGGTGTCTGCCATCCCCTCTAAAGGGTGGAGATGTCCCCACGCTGTCCCTGGTGCCAGCTCAGCCCCTTCACGTGGCTCGCGTGTAGAAAGAGCTTAAGAGCCTGAACGAGCAGGGGGAGAAGCAGGAGTGAGAGCAGTGATTTGTCCCAGAGGATTCAGCAGGGGATTTTGACACACACACACTCTCCTGAGCCAAGGCCGGTAGCTGAAGCTGGTTAAGTGTCTCCAGCTGTGAGCTGACTCCCACGAAGAGAAGAACCACAAAAGCCTTATCTAGGGCAGCTAAGTGTAAGGAAGTCACGCAGCCTGGAAGCCTTCCCATCATTTCACTTCACCAGCAGTCACGACTGCTCCTTTTCAGTCTGCTTTGCTTTACTTTACTTGCCAGCTGAAACTGGAGTACACAGATCTGCAAGCTCAAACCCAGCAGGACTCGCTGTTAGCTCAGTCCTGTTGAAGGGAGAATGTTGTGAATATATCAGGTGAGTTGTTTTTAAAGGTCAGAAAAAAGTTTGCAGAGTTGTGAGTTATCTACTCCTTCCTCTCCCCTAACCCAAAGGAAAACTAGATTTGCACTTGCCAACATCAAAAACATGAGCGGCAGAAACAAAGGTAAAATTGCTTTGCACCAGTTACTTTTCCCAGCACCAACCACCATTGGATGAGACTTGAATTCTCCCCAGCCCAAAAATTCACTGTGCAGTGAGAAATGCAGTTTAAATCAATAAAAGCCAGAAGTAGTGTTGCATTTGATCCTTTTCTTTTTGGAGCTATGTTTACGCAAATCAAACAACACCAGAAGCAGAAGGCTGGGGTGCAGACATTGCTTTTACCAGAGAGGTTTTGTCACTTTTTCCCCAATGCATCAGCAAAAAATCCCCAACCATAATATAATGTTCTCAAGCTGGTATTTCCCATTGCACCAATATTTTCTCTCTTTCTTCCTGTGGTTTAGTCAGGTAACCCTTACTGAATGCTTGGCAATTCATTGCTGAATCTTGCACCCCCCATAAATTTATCTCAGTGTTTGAATCACTCAAAAGAGTACTTAAAAATGCCTACTTTGAGCTAAAAAGAAATTTGGAGCTTTTTTTTGTTTGTTTTTTTTTCCAACTTCTCTAAAATTATTTTTGGAAAAGAACAAAGACAATGCTTTAAAACAATTCGGCTCAGAACTGGTGCAGGAAATGAACAGTTTATGTGGCACTATTTATAGCAAGCCTCTAAAAATAGTGATGCTTTCTTCCACATTCAGGAATGGAAGAATAGGACAGTATCAGCCCTTCAAACAAATGACGGAGTGAAAGACCAACCCCAAAATTCCTTTACTGAAATAAAGGGCATCATAAATAACATGCTAGGAAGGAAGGAAAGGAAAAATTTTTGCTGTGTCACTGAAAACATGTATGACTCATATCCCAATCTTCCTTTTTTTTCCCTGAGTGCCTGGCTTCAGTTGAATGAGTCCACCCATAAAAGCCACACAGAACACAATCACAGAAGTCATGGTGAATATCCATAGAGGATCTGCTCTCTGGCCCAGAGAGGAGGGAGACCTGACTGTAGAACAGGTGTTGGCATCCTTGTCTGTATCTCAGGCTGTGTTTAGAGGCAGGATGCCTGTTTTAGAGGATTCACATTGCTATGAAGGGATGAATCACCCATGTATGTCTCTCCACAACTATAAAGAGAGTTTAAGATAATTAGCTCAGTTCTGGATAAACATGGCCAGACCAATTCCACCTCAGGGGGTTAACATACTTATGAACAAACCAAAATAAACCCCAACAAAGTCACAGCATGTGCAGGTGAATCAGTCCTTGGAGTATGATCTGGTCTCCTGCTCCACAGACCAGTCTGAGCCTCCACACTGCATTTCATTACTCTGCCCTTAGAACTCAATATTCTTTGGTGTAACACCTGAGCAGTTTTCTATCTCTAACCAACAGCATTCACATTCTGCTGGGGAGACCTTGGAGAGTTTTGCCTCTCCATGTACTCAAATCAGGTTCTCTTTTTGTACAGAAAGTGTTGGGTTTTTTTTTTAAGACTTTCCTTTTTTCTGCATTAAACACTGAGAAGGAGTAAAAAGTCACGGTGACATTCACCAGTTTGTCTTCAGGGCCAGGAAGAGACTGGGTAGGGCAGAGAGGAACCAACAATTTAACGCCTCTCCTTCAGTATCTGCCTGTAATAGCCCACTCACAGAAAATGTTAACAGCATTTCCAGAAAGTCTAGGGAAAGGTAAACAAACAAAATAGTGAGGGTTGGGAGATGAAAGAAAAATGTTTTCTTTATGAGAGATACCTGTCAGGTGCTCTCAGCCATTACTGCCCCTGTCCTGCTCTTTTCTTTTTCCTTCTCCAGAAGTACCTGGACAAAAAGAACAGGCTTTGTAACAATAAAACCTATCTTCCCAAAGGGGGAAAAAAAAACACCTAACAACATAACAAATTGATACTCTGGAGAAATATGTCGTCAAAATCCATAGAACAGCTTTAAGTACAAATGTGAAGGTGCATCCCCTTGTGATCAAGAGTGTATCGCTCCTTTGTACTGCAAAGAGCCTGCATTTTTTAATCTCCAGAATGGCAGAAAATAAAGCTAAACAGAGAAACAGGGCCAAGCTCTGCCGTTGGATGCACTTGCCAAAGGTCCCAAGCAAGAGGGTTCTTTAAACTCAATTTTCTGAGGCAGAGTAACAACAGTAACACTTGATAGTAACACAAAAAATTAACTGCTCTGCAAAAATACTCTGTGGTATTGTGACATCATTTAAAAAATCATTTTTACTGAAATTCCCTGGAAATAGAAATTATACCAGGAAATAGATATCTTCTTCTCAGTCTAGGGTAAACAAAAATTGTAGAGTGGAGCATCCTTCATGGATACTTTTCATACAAAATGATTTGACCAAATGCTGTTGCCCATGATGTCTGACAGTCTCTCTTTCATGGCTTAGATGTTTTTGCATCTTGTAAGATTCTCTGGACGTGAACATCACCTAGTGAGAAAACACCTGAAATGTAGGGTGGAAAACAAAATCTGGCTTGTCACCACATATCAGCAAGCAGACAGGGCTCCAAACTACAGTGTAGGTTCATTATGAATTTAGTGTGAAGTCAATAAAAGGCTTTTAAGCACTTCCGAATTATAATTAATTAATTCAAAATTTTATTTTTTAAAAACTGACATTTTAATCTATTTTTTTTCAATTCAGAAAAAAATATAATGAGACCTAACAAGAAACGTGAGTACTTTGCACTGAGTGTAGGGGATAGACATTTTAAAAAATACACCAAAATTGACATTGATTAAATTGCTTGAACTAGGTGTACAAAACTAAAGTTAGATGACAGAGTTCTTTTACAGAAAATACATTTAATGAGATGGACTGAGCATCTATTTTGTCTTGGTCTTAGACTTGATATATTACTTAGTCCCAGCCTGCTTCTTTTTTTATGTTCATTAATGATACATAGCTTTGCACAGGAAATCTGGCATCGATGAAGGTCATTATGTGTCCACAATAAGCAAGACAGGATTTAGATTTGCTCATTATGGACTACCAGAGATACACATTTGCAATAATAAGAAAGTGTCCAACTAAAAAGAGAAAAAATCTGCCAGGCTTTTTACAAAGTGATTGTATCTTTGAATTCCACAATCATTAACACATTCTGCTCTCTTTCCACCTAGAGAAAGGCATATGACAGGAAGGAAAATCACTTCTGGGAGGAGAACACACATTATATTTTGGGTGCCTGTTGTCTATCAATTTATGGCTTAATTTAGGCATGTAGGTAGTCTCAGTTTGGCTGGAGAATTAATTCCTTATCATATCTATTTAAAATAGAGTTCCAGGTAAAAATTTCTGTCAAAATGTATTTCTTGCTTCATGAGAACTAGAAAATGTGCTTAAACCGTAACTGGGTGTATCAGTTCATCTTCTGCAAATACAAAAGCACTGGTCTTCAGCTAATGAAAAGGATTCGAAAAGGAAGAGTTAGAAGTCAACTAGATTAATCAAAAAATATTTTTCTTTCTGATTTTCTTTTCATTTTCAGTGAACAGTGGTAGCAGAGTCACTTCATTTGCCCCAATTTGTAGAAAAGACCAGCTCCTGTATCCTCCCCTTCCTTCCCTTTCACATTAAAACAATCCCTGCTTGTGTCCCAGCTTTGCAAACACTTTCACAATCTTCAGCTTCACATGAGTGAGGTGACCCTTTTTACCCTAAAAACATGAGTTAAGCCCAGGACATTAGGGTTCACAGGACAGGGACTCCTCAGGGGAACTTTTGTCTACCCAGGATGGGTTTCCAAGAACAGCTTTATGAAATAAGATCCATCCAGGCAAACTTAAGCTGTTGAGACCCATTTTTGCTTTTCTTATCGATGTCTTCTCTCTTTTGTCCCTCCTTTGAGTGCTCGTATTTATTTGTTGGAGTTTTTTTAAGCTAACTTGTAGAAATGGGGAGTTTATATCTCAAAACATGGCGATTAGCAAGTGCTCTGTAAATACAAGCCACAGACTTCTTCCAAGATGGGGAATTAAAGCCTGTCTTTTGAAAAGACATTTAATCTTGTGCTGAAAAGTACACACACAACACTTGAGGACCTCCTTGCCTCCCAAGGGAAGTTGTTTCCATGTTTAATTTCCCTCAGCTCCAGAAAACCAAATCTTATTTCTGGCTGAACTCACTCCATCTGCCCCTGCACATCCACATTTCATCTCCTTTTGCAAGAGCAAGATTCTCCTATCAGATTTCTTTACTCTCTGTTAGCACCTTAGCCATAACCTTGGCTTTTTCACTAGGAAAGCAATTTAGAACAGAATTTGTATTCCTAAACAGCCTGATTTACCATGCTGTGCTTAAGAAGGGTCGTGAGCAGTATCTGGATGTTTACATTTCCTCATGCTTTCAAATATGATCAGCCCGATGGGGAGCTTATATTGACACTGTGTGAATACTATATTCCTTACACTTGTAAAATCAGGGATATTTGAGGTCAAGACACTTTTCTGATGGGGAAAAAATTTCACAAACTTATCCATGTTCAGGTACTAGTTTTCAAGGAAGGTCTGAGAGTAGGCATGGCTGCAGGAATGAAGCTGTAGGGACAAAAAACATCTTCATCAAGGAACCACCCCTCATTATCTTGTTATCAATACAAAATGATCCTAATGTGTATCAGAGACTACAATAAAAAAGTTATGCTGTAAATATCTAAATATTTTATAACCATATGTGCATATATTATCATATAAACACACATATGGTTATAAAATGTTTAGATTTGCACTGTGGTCAAACATGTTTTTTGACTACCACTCATGAAAAGACAAGGTTTTTTTCCACTTCTGATTCTTCTCACTGGCATCCATCTGCTCCTCTAACACTCTGTTTTTTTCATAAAATATAACACATAATTACTATTAGATGACAGATTTGTACTCCAGTTTTGGAGCTTGTAGTCATCACTTCCAGGAGAATCTCTGTATTGCCTTTACATCTCTAGAGCAGGTATAGGAAAAAGTCATTACCTGATGTAGGTTCAACAGAAAATAAGTGAATTTCAGCACATGGGTGATTTCTGTGTGAGCAAAGGGACCCAGCTCTGTCAATCAGCAGCTCCATAGTATCAGCACTTGCTATCACAATTTACTACTAACACCACACATCAAACAAGATCAGATAGACTTGTCTGGCTGGAATAGCACTAAGGTTGTGTCTGCTTGGCTGCTTTAAGGACAGAAACACACTCAGAGTCTTTCTGTACATTCAAATTGGTTATAACTTACATTGGTTTGTTTTCATTTTCAGAGGTACTGCTCAAGTCAGCGAGTATATTTTTGCCAAAGGCATCCCATTTGTCAGGCCTTGGGTGACCTTTATGTTTTCAAATTAAGTCTCCTTGTAGCTCTTTTCAAGTTTACAATGGCATTCAGCTTAACTAACGCAAAACAGTTTGCAAAATATCAGTTTCCATCTCACAAGCCCCTGTGCCCTCCATTGTGACAAGTCAATTGATCTGGCAACTTCAGTTCTCATGAAAGTGGAGATTTATTTGGTGATTGGGGTACTTATGGCCTTTAGGTTACTAACAGCCAATAGAAAGAGACATTTTCTTCAGATGTAACAAAATGCATGCTTGGTTTTGGATCCCAGAGGTAATGAACCAAACAAGTTATTTCATTTACAAAGGCCACAGGAATTAAGTCTGTTAGTAAGGACAGATTTGAAGCCTTTTTGATTATCTGTACTATTCTTTCACAAGGTATATGCACATCAACTGTGACATGGAATTTGGGTTTTTTCACTCACTGGCTGCAGTTTCTTACATGTGGAGTAATTGTTATTATGGGAACAGTAAAGACAATGTAGTAAAGTGAGTTTTTCTCCCTCATCTCTCTGTGGGAATTCATCAAACCCTGTTTAGGAGGTACCCCACAATACTACACACTCATTAGGACACAAT